>VXAV01008280.1:128079-287248 GCA_013399715.1 Alectura lathami
TTGTTACACTTTTGCTGCAATCTGATGTTTTGAAGGGTGCTAAAATCACAGTTAGCCACTTGTCTTGCCAGAGATGGACTAACACTGATAAGTCCCAAGAGGAAAATGCGCGTTCATCCAAGTCTGGAGGCCAGATAGGCAATGATCTTTGCATAGTAAGAACAGCAAATGCTTGGTGCTGCATACTTGAAACTAATAATGAGTTAAATAACAACATCAACAGCTGGTGGAAAGTGAAAGAATACCAGGAAATAGCTCCTCAGGCATCTCCTAATTAGCTCGTGGAACTCATTGCCGCAGGAGATCGTTGCAATGACTGCTATTGTCCGAACGGCACGGCGCTTATTCAAGAAAAACAGCCAGTTTTCTGTGTGAGAAGTTTCTGAGGGAGGTTTCTGGAAGAGCTTGTCATGGCAGTAAGGTGGAACAAGAATGATGCCACGCTTTGCTTTGCGAGGTGACTGCTCACAACAGCTAGGAAATTGTCAAGGCTTCCTGGGGAGCTTGGCTAGCTTAAAATAGACAACCTGGGAATAACTGTTCCTGGAATCGTAATGCTTAATCTACCATGTTTCCTCACTTCCCCTAGCCCCCTCTATTCCCTCAAATTAGTGGCCAATTGAATAGAAAAGGGTTCCTGTGTGCAACAGCTGTCAGGTTTCCATCGTGGAATCACTTGTCAGCAATACCTGCTTCCTATCTGATTCTACAGAGAAATTATTTTCCAGCGTTGTTTTAGATCTTAATTAATGCTGTGAAGAAAATGCTGGAGTGCCATGGAAAAATGTCCATGAGCTCACCAGCAGTGTGAGGGTCGGCAGCCTGTCCCCAGCCCCAGATTTCCATCTCTGCACTGATGGATTCTGCCTGAGGCTGCTCTAATTAGATGTAAGATTGTGCGAGGACCTGAGGAAATTTATGCAGTTATTTTGCATCTCTTGACACCAGCAAGGTTTTCTCCAGAGCCCGCACATTAATTTTGGCATTAAATTTCCTTTATAGGTTTGTAAGTTTATACTCCCAACAAACTTGGCCCGTACGTTTTCCACTGATGCCCATAATATGCTTCATTTTATGACCAACTGGACAAGCTGGGATTTCTAGTTATTATTTCCAGAATACTGTCTGGAAATTACACAATGAGCTAAAACATAGCCATGAACTTCTTATCATCATAATCAGATGTATATCATAGTGCTACATAGGAAGGGCTGTCTGCGCAACAACTGGGAAAGGTGTGAGTCATCGCGTCTTACTCCATATACGTAAGTGGAATATCACACCACAGCTCGTAGGATGTGATTACATGTGAAATGGAAGATTGGAACGATCAAGGGTTATCACGGAGATTCTGCAATAGGAATGACCTGCGATTCACTTCTAATTTCAGAGGGTTTTGCAGTTTTTTGGAGCTAACGTAAAGCAACAAGGCGTGCTTCCCGAAACATCCAGCGCCGTTCCCTGTACGAAGGCATTGACACACCATTTTGGACACATAAAGGGCAAAGGGCTTGCCAAACAATTGTGTCCTGACACCTCACTACTGCCTGAAAGCTGACATCCACACATTACTCCGTATCAGCTCAGCTGTGTCTTGTACTCATGATATTGGCTCAGGAGCTGCTCTTTTGCAGCCATGAATACATACGTAACTTGTGTGTGCCGTTCAAGCTGTCTTGCTGGAGATCTGCCATCCGCCGGGCAGGTCACATGGATTTGATGGCTAGAAGGACAAATGAGCCTGAAAAAAATCAATAGAACCTCTACAGAGCAGCACAAGACTGCTTCCTAATGATGGCGAGCTGCTGCAAGCTCTACCTTTTTAAACATTTGGTGTGATTTAAGAAAGCTCAGCCCATCAAAAACAACTGCTTTGCTAAATAAATCAAAATATTGTATATCCTTCCTGTCTCCTAAAAGCAAAATCCAATCAAAGCAGTAGTGGATGCAGCAGAAAACCTCCTGCCATAGTTCTATGTGTTGTTCCCTTCTGCCTGGAAAAACTTTCATCCTAGTTCTTTTGTGAAGTCTCATTTTCAATAAGGAACAGCCAGGCAGCAGCCAATGTGTGTCGTGGGAACATGACCAGTAAGAGGCACTTAGAAGAAAGAAGAATCCAGGACTACACAATATCTTGATAGCTAACTTGATTAGAGTGATTAATACTAACACAAATGAGAACAAAACACAACGTTTTGGGAGCTTTTGGGCGAAAGCAATCATTGCAGTTTCCCATGAATTCTTTTGCTGCCTAGATGAGCTTTAGTCATACCCCAAATGCTCACATGGCTTCCTCTTTTAAAGACCTGGACATTCACATTGACCAAATGCTGGTTTTATAGTTATGGTGATTTTTTTTTTAATTATTCTTTTTGCCCAGGATAAAAAAAGAGAAATGATGGCTGAAGGCACAGATGCCCTTTGAATCAAGGACATAGGCTCGTCTAGAGGATGCTGTTAGTCAGACATGCAGATCTGAATTACCCTTTGAAATACGATGGTCAAGACTTTTGCAGGAGGGCAGCTGGGTAGTTATAACTGTGTTTTCTGGCATTCAAACTCATGACTATACATCCTCTCACTGAAAAAAAAAAAAACCTTTTCCTGAGCATTATAAGAAACTGAACTTCAGATGCTGATTCCTAGATGGAGTAACTACCTCCAGCCATCACGAGCTATGAAACTGCTCTTCTGTCAACATCATTACAGCTCTTACCCAAAGGCCACTGAACTCTCAGCTCTTCACTCACTCTGGCTAGCCCTGGGTTGGAGTATGTATATACAGAAAATGTTGTCTTGACATTTTTTTTGAGTCTTGGGTTTTGCTACCGCTTTACATTTTAAACATGACTGAGGTTTTGGTAATTGTTCCAATGGTGAAAAGCAGAAGAAATTTAGCTCACCCGAACAATCGCTCTTGTCTGATGATCTGGATTTGATTATGGGCCTTTGTAGCTGTCTGAAAATCAGTTCATATCCTTTACTTCAGAGGCAAACCCTATAAAATACCTTTAGCATCCCACTGAGTATTGCTCACATTTAATTCCGAGCTTATTTTTGGTCACAAACTCAGTGGGAAATTGCATAAACAAAGCTGCAGCAAGCATACATGCATGCACACGCACAGGTTGCTGAGCAAAAGGTGCCAATCTGGGTAGGTCTAATGCAAACATCGAGTCTAGACAAAACGATCTAGAGACAGAAGCCAACTCTGATGTCAAAGGAGATCAAATGTTGGTAAAATTGCTAGAACCAGGGAGCCTAAGAGGCTTTGCGTTAAACTTGGACAGTGGTTGTCTGTGATGTTTTTACTCAGCTTGAGTTAATGGAGTTTTTGACCTAATGTGTTACTTCAGGCTCCTTACCTCTGCATCCAGCATCTGAGTTAACAGGGCTGAAAGCCTTTGCTCGGTTAGCCCGGAGATGCAGAGGATGAAACCCATCTTCCAGCCCTGGGCAAAGCCTCCACCACACTGCCTGGTGCAGACGGGGTCACTCTGCAAACCCACATGTGCCACCCACAGCATGCAAATATTTGCATTGCCAAGAGTGTCTTCAAGGTAAGGAATAGTTGAAGCCCAGCAGCAGAGCAATGCTCACCATCTGGGAATATGCTACCAGCAGAACGGCGGTGATGAAATGAGGCACGGACTCCAGGAGATCTGTGCCACACTCTTTCACTGTTAAAGCAATGGTATTGCTTCTTGAGGCTGTATTCAAGTAGCAAGGGAGCTGCTGCCTCTGCCCAGAGCATTCAAGGGTGCTTAACAGTCCCCAGTCTGTGCTTCCTTATTTTTCTTATTAGATTTTGCATGCTTTGTCCGAGATCTGTATCACATACTCTGCTGGCCCGTTGTGTCGATCGGTCTGGTTGCAAGAGTACTTGGTCAGATCCTAATTCGTCTTGAGGTTGCCCTGCCAACATCTGCACGCACTCTGTTCTGGACGGGAAACACTTAGCCTCGTTTCTGGAATACAGCAACAAAGCTTCCCCAGACCAAAATAACTTTTTGAGCAGAAAGTGAGCTAACAGAAAAGTTATTCATGGGAAATGATTTAGAGTGCAGAACAATATGTCAGTTACTAGACAGGTTAGGGTCAGTGGCATGAAGGAAATAAGCATCATGAAAGAGCAAATCTGCTCTGTGGTTCCTGTGGTGGGACAGATCTCCCACAGCTTGTGTCCTCAGCTGCCTCTCCCTGTTCCCAGAGCACTGTCTCGCTCCACTTGACTTCCAGGACTCGCTGCAAGCCTCTCCCAAAAGATGGTCTTCATCTGCCCCAGCAAGTCAGAGGTTTAACCTGTCAGAGGCTTCTCCTCTGGCTCCATGGCCAACGACGTGTTCAGGAACATGTGGGATGAACCATGGCATCGATGTGCCTGGAGAGCTAGTCAGAGGAATGGACAGGAACGCTACAGGCCTGATGGTACCGTGCAAAGGCCACCACCTGCTCTGGTCCCTCTGATGCCAGTGCCTCTTGGGGACCCCCTCCCACTTCCCCAGTTTGGATCACGCAAAGATGATGTCTGCTTCCCCCAGCCCTCGCCACAGAAAGCTCTAGGGGAGTTGCTCTTTTATATTTCCCCCAGCTGCCCCTAAAAGCACAGAAAAGCCCTGAAATGAGGGAAGTCATATAATCTGTGTTTTGAATTTTGCTTAAAAGCTTATTAACCCCCCTCCCTTTTTTCTTTTGGGGGGATTTCCTTTGTTTTACTGAGCAGCTGCAGGCTGCAAGGTCCCAGAATTGTAATTTTGGCCTGCAATAGCACCATATACTGTCACACTGTGTATTACGTATCCAATAAAGCCTGACTATTGTGTCCTCTGGGCACACTTTAAAATAATTGCTTATAAAAGCACATACTCATCTCAGCTGCACTCGTCTGAGGGACCAGAGACAGAAAAAGCTCCCCAGCTTCCCCAACTGCAAATTTTCCTTGTCCCCCTTGATCACACTCACCTTCCATCACCCCTCAAAAATCAGCTTTTCCTAGAGAACTGCTCGAAGGCTGTATCTGCTCCTGCAGCCTCGCTGAAGGTTGCATGGAGATGACCCAATGTGAGGAGGAGGAAACACTTTGGAGGCAAGGGGGTGCCAGGGGAGGTGGAGTGGGATTGTCCCATCTCTCCCATTAGAGGTGGAGGGACTCCTTATTCCACCTCCCCCTCCCTGAGGCTCCCTTTTTCCACGGATGGAGGAGGAGCAGGACCAGACCACAATGGTGGATGTTGACTTGCCTTCAAAGACACCATGCCACCCTGACAGCTGCCATCGCTCTCTGCCTTTGGGCACGGGCTATTGTTCAAATATCAAAATTCCAGCGTAACACCAAAGAAAAGCAATCTCTCCAACCAGCATGGCCTACAAGCACCAGAGGCTGTTCCTTTCTCCTTTCACTTCTTAAATTCTCTGGGCAAACAAGGAACCCATAACCCTTTCTTGGCTATTTCACCCAGTCTCAGAGTGACTATTAGAAATTAATGATGAGTGAACATCCAGTGCTTTGCAGTTTGGGGTCACTTCACTTGAAATAAGTATCCTGATGTTCACAGCTGAGCTAGCCAGCGCTCATTTGTCTCAAAATTTTCTCACGCGATGTCAGGCACAATTTCTTCTGGCCACAGCTGGGAGTGTCAAGAGAATATTCCTCTTTGCTTTGTTGTGGGATGTTTGGCTCAAGTGATAGCCAGAACTGGAAGTTAGGGAACGAAAAATGCTGAATCTATCTATCTGTCTGTCTGTCTGTCTGTCCATCTACCTACCTACCTACCCATCCATCCATCCATCCATCTAATCTCTATGTGAGTATGTGCTTGAGAACTGAAAACCCTCAGAACCCAAAATAAGGTTGCTTCAAAATTGGATTGAGTTGGGTGTAATGTTTAGGAAAAAAATTTACTTTCTTATTTTTAACCTAGCATGCACAAACTTATTAGGAATCATAATTTCAGTCCATTTTGAGATAGAAATCATGAAATTTTACTGTTTTGTGTGTGTGTGTTTTCAAGGCTATCCGTTTACGTGAAGTAACAGCAAAAATTTATCTGCTGACAGCTCATTGCCAGAATACCAGGCAAGAGCTTACAATACTTACACAAGGTGTTTCATTGTGAACTTTCTGTATGTGAACATATTAAAAATCAAGAAATACACATAGCAAGTTGCAGAAAATTAATTCTCCTCCTTTCATTCCTGTACTTGCAAGCAATTTTTGCCAGTCCTCTTTCCATTCCAGAGCATAATAATGCCCATAAAAGACCAGAAAGCGTCTGTTCTATGCAATTTTTCTGCTTGTTTATAACTGGAGGGGGAAAAAAAGTGGATTGAATTTGTTACATCTGGTGGGGGAAGTCTGTTTTTGTCCATTTTACCTGATTGTTGCCAAAGCCATATGTACGAAATAAGTGGAAAGAAACATACCTGTGAAGAAATTCTGCTGTTGAGCTTTCTGCGGGGTCTTCCTGAAGCCTGACCTTTGGCAATCATGGTTTTGCTGTGCTTTACAGAGATCTAATTGTTCCTAATTTCCTGTCAATAAATGGTACAAGGTGTGGAGCTGCACTTTTAATGTTAAATTTCAATCATTTGTCTGACTTAATAGACATGAGTAGGTCTTTCAAATGTAAGTGCTTTCAGTCCATGTAAGACATACTGGTATTGAAAATCTATTTTCAGTGGGTAAAGCGATTATTCAGGATGTAGGAAAACATTTCCTACCTATTCCTGTCAATCTCGGGGGGAGCTGAGGGCTCAGGGTTTGGATCTTCTGATCTCAGGAAATGGACTCTATAGTAAGTTTATTTTTTTCCTTCACTGAAAATTGCAAGAGGTTCCCATTTGCCTTGCGGTGATGTGGCCACACTTCGGCTGGGACGTGTCCTGTCGCACCCACGTGCATCTCAGTGGCATGCAGGTGTCCTCCCACCATCAGGGTAATCCTGATGGCACAAGGCCAGCACTTCTTCTAGGAAATATTGGTGTTCCATCAGCATCTTTCTCAACCTCCCCAGGAGTCTGCGAATTGGTTCTTGAGCAGTTTGCTCTCCCACGCGTACCACAGAGGTAGGCAGAGTAGCTCCCTACATCCCTGCCATGCCCGTGGTGTGTAGTAACTGCAGTGTGGCCATGCCCTGAGTCACGGAGGTGGTAACCAAGACCACATCTAGCTCTGGGAAGGGAGCACTGATTGCCTGACTTGAAGGCTCTGTCAGAGCCCATCTGAACATCTTCATCTAAAATATACAGCAGTGTTTGCGCTGGACCTTGATCTGCGTAGGTGTGATGCGACGAGTAGTGTTTGCATGGCTTGATACTTCAAAGAGGCGATAAAGTTCCAGGGAAAATTGCTTTTGGCCTGTGATGATGCAATTAAAGATTTGCAAAACTTTTCTAACAGGATGCAGGAGAACTTGTATAAGAACTATTAATGATAGGTGATAAATCTGTTCAGATAAAACAGTTTGTGTGTAATGTGTAGCTGAGTGCTTGGCATTATTGTAGCCATGAGTAACACTTTAGTAAATAACAATTTATTGAAATCTTTAAGTCAGCAGTCATTAATCCTGCAAGGCTTCTACAGATGAACTCGTGGCCTATGTTGGTAAACGCTGTTTGGGAGCAGATTAAAAAAAAAACGTGACTCAACATATAATTTTCCCATCCAGTCCTGACACAGAGCAATTATTCCAATTACGATGTCCTTGTGTTTGGCATTTTTCATTCAGTTTTACACACTGTTCTGAAAGCTCCTGGCAGGGTACTAAATCCTGCCTGTCTTCTCTCCCGTTCTAAAGCACTCAATTACACCAAGAAATCCACTCATTTCTGTGTACATGAAGCTATTCTTCTATTTGTTGTGCACTTTTCAAGTACTGAATCCATGAAAAGTGGCTGCATTTTTCCTATGAAAAAAGATGTGTACCATATCTTTACCTTAACACAGATTGTGCTTTAATATAATTCAGCTCATAACTAATCCCCTCCTGCACAGATAACATTTTATACTCGAGTTTTGCTCTTTGAGCTTTTCAGCCTTTCAGTTCCAGCACTGCATTCATATCAGGTTTCCTCTCTTAAATAGTTCTCCTGTCTGTTTTGTATAACTTCCAGTGGTTTGCAGAGTATCTTTGTTTCAAAATCTGTTGGTCTGCTCTGCTGGGACTACATCTGTCTCTGTTGTGTTTAACTATCCCCTGCAACCTGTTAATATACCATAATGGGTTTGTGAAGATAAAAACCTTACCAACAAAATAATACTCCTTTCATTACAAAATGGACCCTGAAAAAAGTAGACACTTGAAATTAAAAATATTTCAGGAGAAGAAATATCTAGGTCACAGCTTTTCTCAATTTTTGTAATTTAATGCAGCCCAGAATAATTGCTGCATGCATTCTTTTTAAATCGAGTCCTATAATGTTCTTATTGCTCAATCTCTATTTTCGAATGTTCTTGGTACTGTAGATTGTTCTGTTTTCCAAATAATTGCATTGTAAAAACGCTAAAAAAATAAGTTGAATCAGAGTTTATCCAAATATTGAAATGTAGCCATCCACATCAGCCTCCTAGCTGTTGGTTTCTTTGTGGGAAACTAACTCCATTACCGAAGACCTCACTGCCACAAAGCCCCAAACTCTGGAGAAAAATACGGTGTTGCGGAGGGGATGGGGGAGGTAAAAGACTGTCAGGTAATCTTGGTGAAATCTGAGGAAATTAAGTAGTGCTAAAAAGCTGCATACGCTTTCTGTGTTGTGTATGCAGTTCTCTTTGGACTAAATAGTGGGATCACGCACAATTTCCTATTCAGGATTGTGTCCTTTTTCTCTTTCATATACTACAGAGACATTTGAGAGCATTCTGAAGTAGTTAAAAACCATGTGATGGAGGTAAAAAGGTTAAAGTCTTTCCCTACAAGTCCTAGGAATTACCTGGCAGATCCAGCTTTCCATTACCAAAAAAAAAAAAAAAAAAAAGACAATTCTGTGAAATTCCCATTGGTGGTCAGCTCAGGAGGTCAGCTTGGAGAGTCTGGACAGAGAACAGCAGGAAAGCACTTGCACCTTGGCCTGTCAGGCTCAGAACATAAAAGCTGGGCATATGGTAATACCTTCTGTTTAGCAAAAAAGTGTTTTCCTTTCCCTTTTGCTTGGCATTTTTGTGCTGCAGAGTGCCAAACCACTGCGCACCACTTCTTCTGCCACCAGTCCAGCAGAAAGATAAGGTAAGAACTGAAGAAAAGTAGCTAATCATGTGTTACAGGAGAAAATGCTGGCAGCTTTTCAGATCAGGAATAAATATTTGAAAAGCAAGTCTATTAATCTAAAAGATTATTTTCCTCTCTGTAGCTAAAAATAAAGCACTTGAAAAAAACCCAACATGTTTCATGAATCCTTCCTGAAAATAGCTGACTGTAAGTAAGAAGTGGAGCTCACAAATTACTGTTACACATTCTTTGGTATCTTTGCACAAGTACCCTATGAAATAAATGTATTTAACCTCTTTCCACTTTGTTGCACCTAAGATAATCACTTTTGAAATAGGAAAAGGAAGAAAACTTAAACCGCTCTACTGAGCAGCTGCTTATCTTCCCTCTCAACCAGTGCCCTCCGTCACCATCTCTTTGCATAAAGTCAAGAAGTCAGCTATGGTAGCACACTCGCTTGGCGCTTGTAACTGAGATCTGGGCCACTTGTGCTGCTGAGCAGCCTGATACACTTCCCGCCGATGCGTTCAGTGGCATCAGGACACAATTATGCTGCACAGACAGCACAGATTTTCTAGTATTCTAGCCATGTTCAAATTTAATTATAATTTTCTTGAGGAGTCATCACTGTGTCCATATTAAAAGTAATATCTGGATCACCCTTAGGACAATTTCTGAAGTGTTTAAGTCTTAGTTTTTATTCTTTATGATGATTATTGCAATTGGATTGCACTTCTGACTCTTTTGGTTAGTTTAGTGGGATGTATTTTTTCCTGTTCAGGTGATTAGTCATAATGACCATAAACGGTCATATTTCCATCTGAATCAGTGCAGGCACGCCGACTGGTGCAGGAGTTCTTGTGCATGGCACAAGTGTTGGTTAACCAGCTTTCAGTGCAGGTCGAAGTCCCATCCCTTTGCATTCGGCGTAGCTGTGCATTTCTGCCTGTGTCTGCTTGCTTTCAGCTGTTGTGGTCTCACAGAGCAGGCATGATACCAACCGTTCTTGCCCATAAAAGTCTCTTTGTCAGATGCAAATTACATCAAACAAATCAATTTTTTCTCATCAGTATGCAAATGCCATCCACTTTTTATTAGCTATTAGATTTACAGGAGAAAGTGTATGACTTTATTCCATGATCAAAGAACATCTCATCTAGTGCCAAGTTTCCAATGTGAATATTTGCATTATACAATTTCTTCCTATTATTTTTTTTGCTTCTATAATTGTTCTTGTCAGTAAATGCGTTCGTTACTGGAAAGAGAAGCTTAAACAGAAAGTCAGCACAGCTACAGCACATTCAGTAAGGCATTAAAATGAGTATTCCTGGGAACGGTTCTCATAGTATTTTCCCAGCAGCATGCCTTCCAGTGGGCAGCTCTACAGAAAGCTCACGGAGAGAAGGAGCCTTGGTCACTTTCCATGGAAATCCTTGTTCATTTAGCCCAGGGCCTGCAAGACTGACAAGATGATAATTCGGTATCAGGATCTTCCCTGCCTGGGAATATAGTTCAGTTGCTTGTTTTATCAGAGAAACCTCGCCTGTCTTTGTAAGGATTGAGATAAGTGGCTGGTTAGGAGAAGGATTTGAAGGATTTTTGCTTGAAAAAGTGTCCCGTTTCTAAGAGCAAACCTGGGCTGTGCCTAGTCCTTTGGAAATCCGAGATGACTGCTTATTTGAGAGGGCTGAAATGTACACCTTTTCTTGGTGGTAAGCCCTGTGTTTGCATTTACATTCCTCTGATGAAAAAGAAACTTGAGCCCCATTGCAAAGAAGGGCTCTTTCCTCCGTTTGCAGGGGGAAGCCAGCAGGGCAAGGAGGGCCCAGATGTTTTATTGGGTGGCTGCTTCCTATCAGCAGCGCTGCAGTGTCCCTTCATGTTCCCAAGAAGACGAAGCCCCTTCTCTTCCTCCCACTGTCAGTTGATGTCTGTGTGGCAGCTACAACAACTGCTCTGACAGGAAGTGTAATTTCAGCTTTGTTACATGCTAAACCAAAGATGTTAAGTTGGAGAAATCATCAGTATTTGGTCCTCCAAGGAGATATTAAATAGAGGCTTAAAATTAGATTAGGAAGCCCTAATTCTAACTCAGATTTCCTTGGTTTGGACCTATTTAGTGGGCTAGGTATTGAAGGAGGAGAACAAAGGAGCCTACTTACAGCAAGTAAAATCACATCTTCAGCAGCTGAGAGGCTTCATTCCACCTCAGTGCCATGAATTTCCACAAGCAGTCTTGTTACGGATCCAGTGTTCGATCGGCGTAGAGATCAGAGACCAATCCATCTTCTGTCACCTGTATAATCACATAGACAATTCTAGTTGCACGTGGCACTTTACCAAGAAAGGCAATGACTTACTGAGTTTTATAATATTTCAATCCTACCAAAGCTCAGGCTAGGTTCTTTTGTCATGTTTTATGTTATCACTTCACTCATCCTGGAGAGACACTGCTCTGTCCTTGTATTGCTCCCCATGGTTTGGAAGAGGTGGCACGCTTTGCTCCAGCGAAATCTGGATTGATTTTTCCAGCTGAAAGCTTTTCCAGCACACAGCCTGGTTACTGACCTGAAAACAGCGTGTTTCACCTGACCCAGCGTACCCCACTGTCAAAATCTGAGCTAGGCACCCTTAGGGTGGATAAAGAGAGAGAGACACCTGGAGGCCTCACCCACCCCACCCTGCAGTAGCCACCACACCTTAAATACACTTCTACCTCTCCATTGCTTCATGAGGGGACCCAGGGTGGCTCTCCACCACGCAGACGTCCTTTTTGTGTGTGGCTAAAATGCGGGGAGGCGAATCCACTTAAAACGATCTGTCTCATTCGTCACATCTGCCACTTTTACCTGTGTTTCCTCTAAATATTGATTTTTCTGGCTGTTAGTGGGTTAAATGGAAGCATGCACACTGCTAAAGCTGCAGGTTAGTGCTCTGAGATTTGGCAGGATCTTGCTTTCTTATTGTGTTATTCCATAGAAATAACTCCACTGTTTGCTGGAAAAACAAAACAAAGCAAAACAAAACATCTGTTTTACTCTTCACACCAAGAACTACATTCATTAAACCCTGCTACAGCTACTGAAGCAGGAGACCATCAAAATAAGAGAGCTGCTGTAATGTCTGAAGGGAATTCACAACTTTGCTGTACCTGGGAAGAACATGAGTCACAGTGTGTTTGGAAAGCACAGCAACACTGGGGAATAGCTCTTGCAAAAGGCAGCAAAGCGGCGTGGAAGAGAGCAGATGGATTGCGTTGTGCTGTGCAGACTGGGAGACGCTCTGTTGTCTCCTGAACTAAAGCTGTGGCTCTGAAACGCGTTTTCCTGCTGATGTAGTGGTCACTCTGCACAGGAAGCATTTTGTCCCCTTGTAGCACGTCCAGCATCAAGGATGAGTGTCCTGACGGTGCCATGCTTAGAGACAGTGCGTGCAACGGCCAGCAGCGACGAGGTTGAGGTGTCTGATAGCCTATGACTCCGAGTGCACAAGTGTTAGATGAGCAGTGGCAATGAGAGAGGAGTTAGAGGACACAGATCCTACAGAGGTCCAGAAAGAAGAACTGTGAAGCAGTTTTTTAAATTATCTATTTAGTTTTTTTATTTAATTTAGTTTTTTATGTGTATATATATATAAAATAAATAAAGAAGCTGTGCTGAGCAGGATCCTTTGCAATGCAGATACCGACTGCTCTGTGTGGAGTAGCAGAACAGGCTGTAAGTGCTTTAGCTGAAGCTTGGATGGGCACATTGATGCTGCCATCAGCCCCAGGGCTGCATGGCTTGGATCCTCCCAGGCACGGTGCCATCGGGAGCATGAAGACACCACCGAGCTGCTTCTCTCTGTAGTGTTTAACAGAAGGACACAACCCCAGAGAAACTTTTCTCCCAGTCCCTTTGCATAGGAGTGAAATGCTGTGCCCCCAAAACTCATGCGGGAAGATTACAACCAGATTTTCACGTTGCAGTGTGTTCTGTTTACAAACAGAGACCAAATTATGTGACCAAAGCACAACCCCTTATTAGAGGGGAAGGACTGAGACGATGAAGTGCCACGCGCCGTGTGGATGGGCTGGACTCGCTGTGCTGGGCCTCAGCTAACTGGCACGGGACCCAGTGGTGTGGGTATCCAACCTGCCATTCCTTACATGGAAACTTGTAATTGTGTGAGCATTTCCACTCACTTCTAATTCGGTTGATAAAAAAGCACAGATGTGAGGGTAAAAGGTTGTGTGAGATTCAGGATGTCGCCAGCTCCTCTTAACATGCCTCCCTAGGCTGCTCAAATGTTAGTTTAATAACAATTATAGCAATCTTAGTTTATTGTAAATTGAAAAAGAGAGTTAAAGCAAAGGAAGGCTGTGCCAGGATCCTCCAGGAAGACACAAGAGATTGAGAGGAGCCTCTTCTCCTTCTCCAAACAGGAAAGCCACCCTGGGGTGGTGGGAGCTGTTCACCCCTGCTGCCCACCCTGCCCCCTCCATGCCTATTTTCATGGCCATGACCAGTGCAAGGGTTGTACCAGCCACCTTGGTGGGCTGGGGGGGCTGGATGTGTGTGCCCGGGGCACCTTGCAGCATCAACATCTCTCATGAGTCTCGGCTGCAGCCACCTTAGTGCACTTGGCCTGGCCATTTGTTAGGTGCTCCACTGAATGTCCCCAAAATACTCTTGGACAAATGTCAGGTTTGCCCTCAGGAGACTCTTTGGGCAGCTGGGCTTCCTCTTCCCACACGCCAGCCCCCCTCAGACACATTGCATGGGCATTTGAGCAACTACCCGACCATAAAATAGGCATAAACGTTTTCTCAGGGAGACGATGAGGAATGTGTTTGCAATCCACTCCAAGCTTTCCTTAAAATTAAAACTGTGTCTGTGGACAATAATTGCATTAGCACACCAGGAAGTTAGAATAAAATGACAAATAAGTTATTGTGTTGGTCACACACTGCTGGGTTTGTCCCTTTCCGGACACACTTGATTAGACTCCATTCCTGGTTTGTAAGATACCCTAAATCTAGCAGGGAAGGACTGGAGTACTGACATATGGTTAAGATAGTAAAACAGCCCAAACCTTTCCAAGCATTAGCTGAATTTCATCCAAAATTCCATTAAAATACATACTGAAATAATGTGGAAAAAGAGGAGGATTTTTTTTTTTCCATAGCCATTTATATATTCTCTGGTGTCTTAGTGTCATCATGATCCTGCGCTCAAATTCCTCAAGTTCACACATCCAGCACAACACTCTGCGTTGACTTGGTGCCACAACTGAGATCTATTCAGGGAACTTTAATCTCATGCCCCCTCCAATCTAACGCTTCCAAATTAGCACCAATTGTGGTTAGTCTCTTCATATGCACTCTCTTCAGATATTCATTTCTGGCTGTGTGCAACTGCCAACTGGAAGAATGTGTTAGAAGGACTGCAGTCTAACCTCATCCAGGTGAGAAATGTTCCAGATCATTGGTACTTTGATTGCATCTGGATGCTGATGGGTAAATAGGGACAATCCAGAGAAAAGCCTCTGGTGTTGCCATCCCTCAGACCCGGTTTCCTGTACACCAGGGCTGCAATGGCTGGGCTGCATCAAAAACTGGCCTCGCTTCCCCACGTCCTATTCTGGCACCTTAAAAATGCCAGAAGGACTCACCCTTCCTCCTGAGCACCTCGATGGGAATGATAGAAAGCAGTCCAATGTAGGCTATGACGCCTTCAGAGAAAGTTAAGAGGTGGCTGAGTCATTGCTTTTGTCAGTGACCTCCAAGAAATCCTTACTGGGTGAGCTGGCAGTGATTCAGCACACAGCATCATTTGATTGCAGGAATATTAGGTGGGTCCATTCTATTTTCCCTGCTTTTCTCCAAGATGCACTGCTTGCACAATAGCAAGAAGAACTCCAAGAGAGGCAGATGGCATTTGATGACCATGCAGATCCACTGAGGCTAAAGTATTGACCAATTTTGCAGCCCAGGTGAGCTAGGAAAATGCGTTGCAATCTGTTGCTGCTCTCCACCTAAAAGGCAGGGAGACATTGCTGCATCTGTGCCTGGACTGTGTGTGCCCCAGGAAGAAAGTCGTTCTTCTGAAGGGTTTTGCATTCAGGTCATGTTTTTCTTTCTTCCAAGATGGTGAGATTTTGGTGGAGCTCCGCTACCAGCCCTCAATGGCGAGCGATTTCTGTTGTTTGAAATCAATAGTTTTGCACTATTTTAGTCATTCTAAAATAGTACATCTGCCCAAGAATCTCATCACATTAAACAAGGATTGGAAATTTGCCTGGGGTTATGTCTGTAGAGAAAATTTGCTAAAATTTTTATAAGATGAGAAATTAGGTAGGTGGCTTCCAGATAGTTTTGCCTTTAGTCCAAGGAGAAAGTAAAATAACTGTAACATATTTTATTTGTTTTTTGTTTGTTTGTATTTGTTTTTTAAACAGATTTTTTCTCCCTTTAATTTGGAGATGGCTTTTTTTTTTTGCTTGAAAAAGCAGCTTCAATTTTTTTTTTCTAAAGACTATGAAAATAGCAATCCAAATCTGAAAATGAAACAGAATTATTGATTTATAACCATATGAAAAAGATCAGTCAATCTGAAATGAACTTTTTTTTTTTTAATGACTTTTTTTTTTTTGTCTGGTTTGGCAGCCAAATTAAAAAAGAAAAATAAAAAAATTCTTAGCACAGTTCTCGATAATGTGTTTCAAAAATAGTCCAAAGGGATACATTCACACAGAAACAGATTCTCTTTCATTTTTCAAGCCATCCAATAGTGAGGGGAAAAAGAGACCAGAACCTCCTCCAAGTTTCCTTGCTGCTCCTCTTAAAACAAGGGAAATCACATTTCTGACCACATTACATGTTTTAGTTGGACACCACTAAATACAAGGCTTCTGCTGAAAGGCAGGACACCACCTGACCGGAGTTCAAAGTCGGGCAACTAGCCATGATTATTTGTAAAATAGGATGAATCCGAAGGCTGTCACAAGTGCAAATGCAGAGGTAGCTTGGAGCATCTTCCTGGTTGGAAACACCCGGCTGTGGTGGTCCCTGCCACAATCACCTAAAGGTTCACCCTCCCCTCGTAACACAGCTGGAATTCAGGTGTGTGAGGGAGGACTCTGGCGTGGGATGCTGGGTGTCCTGCCTTGGCTTCATCCTGCCTGCGTGCACCACATCCTGTCCCATTGAGGTGAAGGCTCTGGGGGAGAATCATGGCCCTGATGTCTCAGAAAGGAGGGACCCTTACCTACGTGTTGTGCTTTAATTCTTTAGCTCCCGCTTTCTGGTGCACTGTTCCAGTTCACTTGGACGTAGGAGTTAGGTATTTCATATATTCCTTGTCCTTTTGACTCGTGGATATTTCTACTAAGCTCACAGTAGATTTTGTGTGCTGTGAAATACAGGATTGCGTTCACACTCTCTGGTTAAAGCATGTGGCTGTTAGTTAGCCTGCCAGATTCCCACGTCTACTAACAATTCAACTAGCAGAGCACCTAAGGGTGCAGGAGCAGAGATTTCCTGCTTCCCTCCCCAGATCATCATCTGCTGCCATATCTGTGGAGAAAATCTGTGTAGCTGGGTGGAAAAAAAAAACAGTTTTTAAAAAAGCAGCAGCAAATATTTGTACTTCATTCTGTGTCCAGGGGCTGGTCATCCCTGAACCTTTCCCCTCAGGTCTGGTTTGGACAACAGAAAGCTCTCTGTGCCACCAAAACCTCCCTGAGCCAGGGACACCAGCTTCTGAGGCCAAGGGGTCTGGGAGAGCGATGCTGCATCACCTGCAGCTGCCCAGATGCCAGCAGCTGTGACTACAACTGGTGCAAGGCCAGCCCCAACTCTGGTCCTAATGAGGTGCGTGAACCTCCCCACACCTCCTCACAGCCAGTCCTACAAAATCCTCCTTAGGTCTGAACTCAAATGTTGGTTTGCACTGTAACCAGAGAGGCCCTTAACCTTTTTTTTTTTTTTTTCTGGCTGAAGGATCTCGCCGAAATACAGAGCTTAGCACTTTGAAATTTTTTTTCCTCTTTTGGCTGGTGGGAGGAGAAATGCCTGGCTGGAGTCGGCGCTGGCAGCGACGTGGGGCAGCTTCTTCCAGGGGCTGCTCTGAAGCCTTGCTTCCCCCATGCACTGGGAATCAAAGAGCCGGAAAGGCTCTTCTTGCTGCGAGAGCCAAGCACTGTTCCCAACCCACACTGGTCCCCAAACCTTCCCTTTGGAGCTTCTCAGTTCCTGTGCTTTCTTTGGCCTCGTCCTCTGCTCCTTGCTGCTGCTCGCAGGCTGTGGGCAAGCTGCAGGCTCTCTCCCCACCACCACGGCCACTGGGCTCTTGCCTCCACCTCCCTGTTGGGCTGTGGCTCGTGGTCCTGCCGAGGGAGGGTCGAGGGGGTTGCATTCTGCAACATGAAAATTCGTTCGGAGTTTGTCGGTCTGTGTTGTAACCGTGACTACAAGCATGTACGTGGAAGGGATGTGTGTTTACGTGGCAGAACCGCAGCAATTGGCTAAAACTTCAGCAAACTCATTCCTTGGAGGATGAAGTGGAGTGAGGTCGTCGTTACAGGCCACCTTTAAAATACATGACTTCCAAATCCATTCGGACATGCGTGTGTTTCCATTACATTTCCTTCAATAAGACCTGTTCTGTTGTAACTGGTGAACCAACTGTGTTCCATGGGTGTCATGCTGCACGTTTTTAAGAATAGTAACGGCTGTACGGCTTGGGGCTTCCTTTCTGGAGGAGATTGATCCAACATGACTCCATGCATATATGGCTGCTTTTATAAATATGCTTGTGTGTGCTGTAAAAATAGAACATTTTCCTGGCCCTAAGGATGTGGATTTATCTGCAAACATTGCTGTGACATGGAATTTCAGAATACTTTTCTGCAGTGGGAAACAGGGAGATCTTAGTAAGCGCTTGATGAAAAAAAAGTCACCGGAGTTGTCTGCAACACAAAGCTTTGCAACTGTTGTTACTCACATCACCAACAGTTTGAAAGAAGTGGTGTGCAGGGGTGTGGGAAAAAGAACTTTGCGGTTTTTGGTTTCAGCTCTGCCTGTGAATCACTTTGCAGTCTTGGGCAAGTGGCTTAACCTCTCTGGGACTCGATCTGTTTTGCCGCGTGGTGAGCTGAGCAACGTTCAGTGGACCCTGTTCATGGGGGTGCTTGAAAACATCCATGGGATCTGAGAAGAAAGATGGCACGTAGATGCAGTACAGTATTACACCAGCTGATGCACATGGCTTTTGTACTTTCAGAAATCCAGATGTGTTACATGAAAAGGGTGTTATTGTTCCATACGTATGCATTTTTCCTCCTCAGAGGCAAACAACGCAACATCTTCCAGACAGGGACCAGGATCCTGACATCCTCATCAGGCAGACTCCCACTGAAGCCAGCTACAGCTTTGCCTGAGCTAGAATTTGGCTCTTGGTGAATTATCCAACACAACCCATTGACTCTTTAACCCATAAATTGTCAAACTCAATTATTTCCAGCTAAGCAGATGGCTGAAAACAAATAACCTGTAAGATAAGGTACTCTGGCTCCAGTTTTAAGTAAAATTAAAGTTTGCTAAACACAAGCGTTACAGTTACATAAATAACAAAAGAAAAAATCACCACTGAAGCCAAAAATCGTTTTTCTGCAAAAACAGAGAGGATCAATTTCTCCAGTTTAGTGTTACCAAAGTTGGCAGTAATTCACATTTGAAGTATAATGATGTCATCTGGTTGGCCTTTTCCCATCGCAAACAGTAAATCTTAAAATCTGGAGAGATCTTTTATTTGGTTATTCATATTCTACTGCATCAAGGGGTTACAACACATGTGCCTGGGCTTATTAAAATCATCTGGAAGAGAGGAGCTCATTTAAAGGCACAGTACTTGGGACGACTCTGTTTTTCCTGGAGACTTTTTTTCTGATGTCAGCTGCACTTGCAGCCATACACTCACCACCACTGGTGTCACGTTGGGAGGCCCCTTAGTTTGGAGTGGCTTTTTGCAGCCTCTGGAAGTAGATGCTCTAACCCATGCACTTGCATCCGTCGTCCAAGGCACCGGCTGTGCACTACGCCTTTTGTCTTTGGGGAGGGCTTAAACCATCACGGTAAATGTCTTCATTGGCTTTTTAATGGAAAGTTACTACCTTCTGGTGATGAAGTCCACAAGAAAACTCCAGTTTTGGGAACAGGCACGTTGCTGTGCTTTTGCCAGCCATATCTCTTGATCCCAGGCAGACAGGCCACTCGTTTGCTCTGGTGCGATGAGCAGATAGCAGGCTGGGCTTCTGCAAGGCCTGCAGTGCCTTTGCTGGGCTGCTCCTTCCCTCCTCTCCCAAAGTTCCGAAGGCTTCTCTCTCCTGATTGTTTTTGTTTAGGGTTCTGAGGTTTACGTTGTTTGGGGTTTGTTCTGGGCTGCTGGCTGTTTTTCTTGGAAAAAGCCATGGTGGAGCAAGGACATCCTCGCTGTGCCGCTTCGTGGAATGTTCCCTCGCTGGAGATTGCTCTGCGTTTCTTCAAAGCATGGAGCCAGCCCAGCTGAACCAAGCAACTTGATTTTTTAGGTCAGTGCATTTGTTGTTGTAGCATTCTATTATGCCTCTGCACATTTTTTCCTCTATTGACTTAATATTACAGTGGGAATGTTTGCACCCAGGAGCTCTGCCCTGGCTCCCCCTTGAGGCCCTCTGTGTTGGCCTCTTCTTCCAACCTGTGTGCAGAGAGGTTTCACTGATTTATTAAATCTCCTCATGGTATGAGGGAAAGGCCTGTTTTGCAACTTGGCCAGGTAGGAAAGTTTAGCATTGAAGTACCTTCATGAAACTTTGCTGAACTCTTCTGCAAAAGTGTGATTGAAATACCTCCAGCCGGTTGTGAACACTCAAAAGCAACTTATTAGACAGCACAGCAAAGATTGCCAGGTACATAAAATCATCCCATGGCTGGCATGAGAGGTGGAAAAGAAGAAAAAAACACACATTTTTTTCTCATATCTGGAGAAGGAAACAGTGTCCAACACCTGAAAATGTAAAATAAACTCATTTGAGAATGCCCTTTTATTCTTTTCCCCAAGTGTTTGGCAAGACATGGCAACTGGAAAAACCCAGCTGCAGCTGTGAAATTAGCTGGTGGTTCCCCACATGGAACGCCAGCATGAAAACAGCATTTCAGTGTCTAGGATGGGTCACTCCAACGGCCAGCTCAGGGCATCAATTAAGTGAGACTGCAAGGCCTGCCACCAGAAGCCTCCCTCAGGCTGTTTCCTGATTTTCCATCTAGCTGTGTGCAGCAATGCTCCTTGAGTAGTTCCCTGAATACCTTTCCGGCCACAGGAAGGATTCCTGTATCATCCACACTCATTTATTTCATTTCTATCCATTTATCTGTTTAAACAGTGGAGGGATAAAATGCAGATCCCTCTGCTGTTGTAAAAAACCCAGACTGTCAACACTCTTACATTTCAAGGGCTGACCATCTTGTTAGGGCAGTGCTGCCCCAATGCGCACTTGATGCACATCTTAATGCACACCTGCACTGAATGTGCCATCTTCAGGGCTGTCCTTGTTCCTCCCTTTCCTATCTGTGAGCGTGAATTCATTTTCTGCCTAATGACTATCGCAGCAGACCTGCTGCAGATAATGTTAAACCCCTCCCTAGGGGTATGATGGTCTCCTCGTGTGTCTCTGTACACCGCTTTGCAGTCTGCAGCCTCAGCCTTGCTTGCGTGATGGTGCAGGACAATGCCACGCAAACGACGGCGATGAAGAGTGCTGCCAGGCTTTCAGCTGTGCTGCCTTTGTTGCAGCAGCTGCCACAGGCTCGTATCTCAGTTTCTTAATCTGTGTGAGGGATACAATGCTCTCCTCTGACCTTACGTGGTTGTGGTTGGGCCGCAGCACAACAAGTTAATGTTTGTAGACGCAACAGGAATGCCAGAGAGAGCAGAAAGAACATGTGCAAAAATAACTCAGCAATTCCCCAAAAGGCTGTTCCTCAGTGGGAAGTGAGGCCTAGAAGTTAAATCGCCTTTTCTTACAAAAAAAAGGTCTCCTTTCTTGGGGGGGAGGGGGAATGACATTTTCTGGAATCATTACAAGTTTTCATCTGACAATGAAATATTTACTAGCCACAGTTGAAGTCTTTATGATTTATTTATTTATTTATTTATTTTTGATGAAAATATAACAGTTCTAGACAAGAAAACTCTTCTTGGCAAGTCCTGGCTGACTACTGCTTTGCTCTGTGTCCTACCTGATCACTGCTCCATTGTCTTAGCAAGGAAAAAACTGGTTTGACTGGTATTGCTGTAAAGGCCTGTTAAAATTATGGTGATTTTTGGAGTTATTGTACCTGCTTAGTCAAACAGAACGTGCTTCCCGTTAGAGTTGGTCTGCTGTGCTTCAGAATAAATGTGTAACTCATTATCAGCTGGTATCACAGGTTTCGAACTGAACTACATCCCAAAGGAAATGTATAACAAATAGCTTGTATCAGTTGCATAAATCATGAGAAAACGTGCATTACTTCTTTCTCCCTCCTTCTTGAGATGCTGTATCCCTTAAAACACCGCAAGCCTGTGTGTCTCGTGCTGTTAGATGCTGGGTTACATCACTGTCTGTCACCCTTGCTTGGTGGTAGGTGTCACTCAGAGCCCAACCTCACACTGTTATCCAAGCAGTAAGTACTTTTTGTTTGTTTGTTTGGCTCCATCAGTCCATCATGCCCCTGGCCACAAACAGTCCCCAGAAGTCTGCATGCAGGCACAGGCAGCTCTGCTGAAAGCTCCCTGACCTATCCTGGTGCAACTGCACTTCCAAATCCCCAGGAACAGAGACATCACACAATCCCATGGTCCATTCCACTGCTTCCCTATTATTGTCAGTGAATAATATGTATTTTTTTCTTGTATAAGTCCCTGCCTTCAATGAAAGAAAAAGCAATATATTCCTTTCTGATTTGGCTGTAGTCACTCAGTCCTGAGGTTCTTTCTCTGATCATCTCCAGATTTTTCTCTCTGCTTTTCTTAGGAATCTGAAGCAAGTCAAATTTTCCTTCTTCCTCTTTCCATGGAGAAGAAAAGTTCTGCTCGGTTACTTTTAGGTGCAGGAAATGCAGAAATACTCAGTGCCAGCCCAATAAATGCAAGTGGTATGAGACCAAGTGCAAACGAGGCATTCGGCAGGGATATCTTTGAGCTGCTGCAAAAAAGGAAGTGCAGACTCCAAAGGGACAGCTTCTCTGATGCCATAACCTGATGATGTGCCACTGGGCCATACCACATCCACATCAGGACACAGAGAAGGTGCCGCTCCCAGCCGCCAGGGACACTCCAGGAGGCTGCAGGGCTGGAAGGCACTGGGTCCTCTCTGGGAGGACAGCAGAGGAGGTTGCCTGGGATATAAAAACTGAATAGGAAAGAGAGGCTTTTAAAAAAAGAGCACTGTTTTTATGCATTTTATGAGAGTGCACAGGAACTGGTTGGAGGGATGCTACACAGACAAGTCGGAGGGTGTTAAATGCTTGGATGACATTCAAGTATGCGCATTTGCCATGTCTCTTGTTGGCTTCTAGCAGCAGTCCAGATCCCCAAGGATCGCTATTATTAATTCATCCTTGATTCTTAGATAGGCATGGGCTATTTTGATAAAGGGAGGAGGGCTATTTTGACTTTCCTTCCTCTGTGGCTCCACCCAAGATAAAGCAGGCAGGATATTTTACAGCCAATACATCGTCCAGAAGAAGGTGCTGGGCCTCAGAGGCCAGGCTCCCTTCTGCACTGGGCTGTTTGTTCATGTTGAAAACTGGACAAGTTTGGTGTTCCATGGTTCCCTCCTTGCTCCTAAATTGCTCAGTCCAAAATTTTGTTTGAGATCTTTTTCAAGAACTGCCTGGTTAAGACACACACTTGGTCTATATCTATCTTTAAAAATCATGCAGAGGAGTAAGTCCCTATTCGTCTGAATATCATGCCAGATTTTTTTGATGCTTTCTATTGATTAGTTGCCAGTACAAATTATTCATATACAATCTCTTTATTCAGAATATAGACATTTGGCTTCTAAATAGTTTCTACTTTACTTTCTCTCTTCCTTTTTCCTTCTGCCCCTTCTGCAGGGTCAGCGAGCAGCAGCCAGTTCTGCCTCGAGTCCTGCTATTTTGCAGCAAGAGGCTTCTGCCCAAACCATTGATCCTGGGGCCCTAAGAGACAGCCTCACGACAGCCTTCAAACTCAATTCAGTCAAAATACAGCCTTATCCCACAAAGATTCTGATCCTGAAACTCTGTGCTCTGTTGTTATGGGATCACTACGACCCACACCTTCGGAAGCACAGGCTTTCGGTCACTCTCACTCCTGGCTTATCTCGTTGTGTCTGCACAGACCTTTGAGCTGCAAAACACCCTGGGAGCGGTGCTGCTCCTTTGCTGCCCATCTCAGCAACCTGCCTGGCAGGGGCTGCAGCCAGGTGGGGAGGAGAGGAGGCTCCCACCGAGGAGGGCTGCTGCTGGGAAAAGCCGCAATGTACTCAGGGATCTGCTTTTCTATGCATTTTCCTTCTGCAAAAGCAGTTCTTCTGTCCTCCTGGGTAGAGGTTTCACCAGCAAGTGTTGGAGAAAGGTCTCTGGAGACCTGACTTAGCCTCATACAGCCCCAGTTGTAGGAAATGGTCCAGATATTTCTGATACTGGTCACACAACATCTCTCCTGCACAGATGGGATGCAGGCTG
The DNA here is from genome assembly GCA_013399715.1 of Alectura lathami. Taxonomy (NCBI): domain Eukaryota; kingdom Metazoa; phylum Chordata; class Aves; order Galliformes; family Megapodiidae; genus Alectura; species Alectura lathami. The sequence continues at coordinate 152,014 of VXAV01008280.1, forward strand.
GGGCTGGGCCGGGTCCAGCCACGCACTGCCTGCGCAGTGCCTGCGTGCATGTCTGGATCTTGACAGCACAGCCCCAGCTTTATCCTTCCCACTGACCATCCACACCAAAATCCTGAGCCTCTTCTAAGAAAAAACATTCAGGAGACCTGCATGGCGAGAGGGCTGCCAGGATGGTCAGCCCAGGCTTGGAGAGGAGACAGCAGAAGGGTGGTGTGTTTCACGTGTTTTCCCATAAGGGCTCGGTATCAGAGGGATACAGGACTGGTACCATGTTTACCCAGGCAGCTTGAGTAAATCCGCTTCCTCCACCCATGCAAACCACTCCGCCAAAACGGATTAGCAACTCGTAACAGGGGCACCTGCCCTATTATCCTTTGAACAAAAAACAGCCTTGAAAACATGTGAATAAGCCATGTTGTTTTAATGAGACATGGAAATCAGTTACCACTGCCAAAGCCCAGCTCCTTCTCTCGGCGTCCTGTTCTGATTATAAGAACGGTAATTTGCCAGCTCCCAACTTCCTGTTATTAAGCCAATTTTCAGAAATATTTGGGATCATAGTCTAAAACCCAGAGGTTAACATTTGCCCAGCACAGAAGACCTCCTCCTCTTTCTTTGTGTTGTTCTCTCCTCCTCCTTCTCCTCTTCTCCCAGGGCAGGGTGCAGAGCTGGCAGCCATGGGACACCTTCATGACCCTGAGCACTTGGGATAGCCATCTGCAAGGGTCAAGGAGGTGATGTCCACATTCAAGGGAGCCGTGGAAGACATGAGGCCCTTGGCACCAAAGGCAACTCGAAGGGTGAACCAGCTCCCGAATTTCCTAGCACACTTCCCAGGCCTTGTTTTTTCCTTAGAGGGATGAAAGGGCTCTGAAGGAAGCAGACTTTTAGAGGTAAAAGACCTGTTTTCTTTGCAAAAATAACCTACCTGGCATAATAAGATTACTGCATGCTATGAAATCTATTGAAAAAGAGAGTATCTACAGGAAAAATAGGACTCTGCACGCCTGGTTCCTGCGTTGACAGGGGGTAAAAATGCCATTGCAAAGAGAAATGCAGGTTTTTTCCTGGTGTTACTGTTTCTTCTTTAGCACAGGAATGATGCTAAGGCCTGGAAGATCAGGCCTTTGTTGGTTGCTCTGTACGAATGGTGCAGAGCCAAATATCCATGTTGACAACATCAGTGGCTTCTGGAGCATCCACAGATGCAGAGCATGTTGCGTGTCACACAAGGGCTCACCAGATATGGAAGGGACTCTCTTCTGGTCCTCATAAAACATTCCCTGCAGCGATGAGCGCTGGTACGAGCAGCTAGCCAAAGGCACGTTGTTCCATGGACGAACGCTGAAGAACCTTCCGTTGCTCACATGACAGACTTCCCTATGCTTAGACAGCATTAGAATAAAACAGGTTCCACCTTTGCCTGTTTTAACTTTTTTGAACCCTGTCGCCACTCTGTCTGAACATTGCAGGAGTTGTTTTCAAGACACAAGTAGCTGTTCAGCTTCCAGATCCCATCAGCTTTCCGAGGGAGATGACCATGAAATTGCCCTTTGTACAGTGAATATCACTCCTGCCTGTACTGTGCTATTAGGTTTCACCAACGGGCTTCTTCTGCTGACCTCAAACCCCCATGGAGCTCGAGTTCTCAGCTGCTGGCATTCTGATAACAGACAGTATCACCAGCTCCTCTGCACCCAGCATATTTCACTTAGGTGGCACACATCTGTCAGTATTAAATGTCTGTGTTTCTGTGTCTATAAATTTACATATTTGTGCAACATTATAACATTTTACTGGAAATCTGTGGCAGGCAGGATTTTTATTTTAACCTTCTTTTTGGTGATTGATAGCCAAGTTAAGCTTTTCTAATGTATTTCATTATGTTACCTGCATAAGGAATCTCATTGACTCCTCCTTCAGTTCCTCTTGTATTTAACTTCCTATCACAGTCTATATTCCATCCCTTCATTCCAGGAAAATATGGATTAAATAGAATGTATGGTACAAACGAAAGCTTCTGAATATTTTTCTCCAAGTCAGAAGATTCCCAGTTGTTGACTTGTTCTGCATGTGAGGCATGCTCAGATACAGGCAGAGAGTTCTCAGTATGCAGTTTCTTTCACAGCTATAAAAATTTGCTGCTTACAGAGGTGTATTTTCCCAGATCTCTGCTGTGTTAATCATTGCTCTGACCCAGAATGTTTATTCTGAAAAGCAGCCACCACCAGGTCTCCTCTCTGGGATGTAGTGGAGAGGGCCAGATCTTGATGGCATGGGGGCTCCGCACCCTCCTCCTACTCTTGTTTGCCTTAAAAGTCAGATCCTAGCCACTAGCCTGTGCTTTCAAAATGTAATTTAAGCCCATTGATCACCTCCTTCACAGAAACCGTGAGTCAGCTCTAACCAACGTGGCAGAGCTGTTTGTTTGCTCCTCCGAGCAGATGTTTGAACAGCCTCTCCAACCTCCAATAAAATATTGCAGACAACTGTGAAGTTTACTAACCCCTTGTTAAAGCAATCTCCTTGAAGTCTTCAGCTGCCCAGAAGACAAACTGCACCAACAGGGCATGCTCCCATGCTGAAGTACAGGGAACCAGTTCCACCAGCAAACAGAGATTCTGTTCGTAAACTTTTGCACTGGAAATCTTTGTGTCTCTGGTTTAGATCAATGACATTAAAACAAAGACAGACGGAACATTTCACTCTTATCTGGGGCTGTGGTTAATTGCCCCTTTCTCATGGCACACAGCCCCCTCTCCTCTCTTCCCTTCCCATGCTCTCTCTGGCCACCTGAGGACAGTTTTGGTGGGTCCACCCAGCAGGAGAGGGCAGCAGCATGACAGACAGGTTGAGGCCACGGAGCACAGAGCTGGGATGGGTCAGAGGACAACAGGGGAGGGACGGTGGCCGTGCCCAGGAGCACATGGGGTGGTCGGCACGTGGGACGTTTGCTGAGGTTGGGATGGTCGAGGCAGACACGTTGAATAGTGGCAGACCTGTGCTTTATCCACCAAGACACGCTGCTTCTGTAAAGCTAAGGTGCAGTATGCAGCTCACATTGTATTTTTGACACAATTCCCCCAGGTTCTCATCTCTCAGTCGGTGCCCTTCCGGGAAATCATACTGCATGTAGTTCTGCAATCGGAATTTAGGGCTTTTTTCTTTAAAGTTATGGGAGAGGAATGATCCTTCTATTAATGCTTATCATCATGTACTGCTTCAGCAAAGATTCCTTATAAGCTGAAAGAATGTCCTGAGCAGCGCTGAGAGACTGAATTACCCAAGATGTTCAGTGTCAAGGGCCAGTCTCCTGAGCGTAAATTTTAAAAGCAAAGAGAAGACTCAGTATCTGCTGAAGTATTTGGTTGGATCAGGACAGCGTATTTTCTATGCTACCCATTGCTGGGTTTGTGATTTCTCGTGGTTTTCTTTGTAAATAAAACCTAGCGACAACTCTCCCTTGCCTCACTCCAACACACTGGGTGAAGCTTAGACAGCACTGATGCTCCAGCATGATGAGGCTCCTACTCCATGTCTGCAGCTCACCAAGACTAAGGGATCTCATAGAATGTCTCGTGGGCCCTTTCCTTTCCCAAGTGAAGGCAGACAGATCACATTCAGGTCAGTTCCCAACAAGGAGACAGGACACGACTGCCCTGTGTACCTGCAGACCATGCATGTGGCCAGGGCCCTTCTCCACGATCACCATCACTTAGCAGAAAGCCTTCGCTTGTCCAAATATGCCACCAGGCCAGCAGACAGCATCACGACAGCATATGACACCGACAGCATTGCAGACGTCCGGGGCTGTGTCCTCAGTGAGAAGCAGGTGTGGGATCTGGGTGACCAAAAGGTGCAAGCTTTTGTCACCTGAGCTGCAGCAGCATCTGGTCTCAGTAAGAGCTTTCTGTCCTCCATGTGCAAGAGGCACTTGAGAGAGACACAAAGCAAGCGATTAGCATGGTGCATGTGCGTAATAGAGTGTCCAGGTTGACTGGTGAAGGTTTTTCTCATTTGCAAAGTCACTCTTTCACACTTTGGGCCCTGTGAATTATATTTAATAGTATATAGCCTAGAAAAAATGGAGCTTCTTTATTCCAGACAACAGACTCCATAAATGCATTTCTAAAATAATTCAGTGAGAGATCGTCTGTTACACTTGTGCATGATGAGAGGGAAGTTGGCCAAAACTTGTATTCTAATGGGGAAAAAAATAATCCTTGGAAGCAGAGAGAGGGAATCTGCTGGCTAAGAGACCCCAGAAAGCTTTGAGTATTTCAAAGGCTGTAACTAATACTGAGACTTTTGGGCAATTGGACAAAGAAATTCCTGAAGGCAGACCTCTCTCAAGCCCTAAAATGCTTTTTTTTAAAATTTATTTTGTAAAGATACATCTTTAATGTTTTGGTGGAGGAGGTTGTTGGCCTGCGAGGGCTTCAGGAGGTTATTTAACTTCCTCCGTTCACAGTCCTGGACTTCATGGTCTTCCTCTTTATTTCTAGTGAATTTCTGTCTCAGCTCTGAAGTGTCTTGTTCCCATTCCAAAGATGTGATCTGACTTCTCCTGTAAGCACTTTAACTGTATCCATGTTTTTTCTGCAGCCAGAATTTAGAGGCAGTTCATCTCCTATTCATAGCAGATCTGAGGCTCAGTGTTGCTGGTGAGTCTGAGCTCCACTGAACTGGTGTGTTTGAGCCCTCAGAAGACCAAGCCCTTTGTAACTGTTTCTCCCAAAACATAAATTTGAGAAAAGTGAGAGAAAGATCTAACTGCTTCAGAGGATCCTAAAACCACGCACCTGAGCTGGAGAAGGAAATAAAACCAGTATATGTGTTGAGATGTCCCTCACACAGCACCAGCACCATCACCTGGAGGCCATGGAAGGAAGTGGAATCTCCAGTTCAAGTCACTCACAGGGGTTAAATCCTGCATCCTTGAGCAAGACTGAAGTTTGTGTGCAGGTGTGACTTGCTCCACTTGTGCTCTGAGGCGTGGCAGGCACCCATTTAGCTGCTCGTGTAGCTTCAGGTACAGCCAAATGGGAGCACAGGCTGATGTACGGGCAGCCACCATGCAGGTACACAGATGCCAGAGGTGTTAGGCGGTGGTTGTCCTGTGTAACACAAACATTTCTTCTTTCCAGCAGTGCAGATGTAAAATTCCACATTTTTATTTTTTTAAAGACATAAATCTAATTGTGTTTGGGGTCTCAGTTTTAGAGGTTGCAACCACTTTGCTGGCTGGGGACAAAGAGGGTGAAGGGCTGCCCGTTATCAGGAGGGGTGGGGTGGTGCAGGGTTGGTTTGCAACATGCCTTCTTAGCTGGGTTATTTGTATGCTGGCCTGGGAGCAAATATGATGTGGATACATATGGTACCCAAGGGCTATTGGGGATAGGAGAGGTGGAGAAAACTGGTGAGTCACCAAGAAACTGTCTTCGTACCCCTTCCTTCATATACATCACTAACAGGAGTGAAGAGAACCATTTTCCTGATTCTTTACCCTAGAAATCTTCTCCCCCAGCAATGTTTCCCTCTGACACCTCTACACCCCCATGTTACGATCATTTCTCTCTTTAGCTGTTGAGGTCCAGACAGTTTCAAGCAACTGCACCCCACTAGATGAAGCTCTGGTACAGTCGACCTCAGCAGGAACAGTTACTTCCATCCAGGCACTGCAAGCTCCCATGCTCCTGGGTAGCCAGAGTTCATTCATGTCAGTGGATCCTGTTCAACGAACAAGCCTTATTAGACCAGAACTGTGTACTCGTTAACAAAAAAGGATAGGAAGATGGGACCGGGCTAGAATCCTGAACTTACACAGCAGAGCTGGGCTGGGAGATAAACAAACTATTAAATCACGGTGCTGCGCTGTTGCCAGGCTGCTGTATCTTTCCTTTGAAAATAGCGTCTGCAAGGAAATGACAAATAATTTTCCATATGCAGACCTTACAGACACTCTGAAGTAAGTAACTTGGAGGATGCTAGCATTTTCAGTATTCCTGTTCTTCCGGAAAGCAATGGCCAAATCCCTGTGGAGCACAATGAGAGCATCTCACTCCTGGAAATGGTACTGAGAACTCGGAGAGCGCAGTCAAGTAAATGATGAGTAAAGACCCCGAAATGATGCGTAGGATTCCAGCAGGACGTGGGCTCACATCTGGACCGCAGCCACTTGGAGGTCACAGAGGGAAATAAATCAGTGGCTATTGAGATGTGCTGGCGAATTTGGCTGTAATTCCTGCCCCCTGCTCATTGTAGTGGCTCCAGGCCCTGGGACTCCGCTCGTCAGTACGGCGGCGGAAATGCAAAATCCAGATCGTTAAGACAGAGACCATTGAACGAAGGCTCTCAGGAGAAAGACTGCTGAGCAAAGGGAGTCATCAGCCTTCGCAGCTGCAAGTACGTTGTCTAGGACAAGAAAACACCGGGAAAAAATAAATGAATACAACCAAATCATTCATGAAGGCCTCAGACCGTATGAAGTCACTTCCAGAAAAACATTGTCAAGTGCTTTGCTCATGTAACACAGGGCCTGAGCTTGTACCTGTAGACCTAGCTGCAAATTCACATTTTACAGATGCTACAAACAAATGCTTCCTTTTTATTTTTGAATATCCCTCCAAGGGAGTGGGGCTGAGAGCTGGCAGCATCTTTGCCAGCCTCTTGGTGCCTTGGACAAGGGAACCAGCGTGGGAAGGTGCTGTGCTCCTTCTGTGCTTCCTGAGCTGGGAAAGGAGCACTTGCATTAGGGATATTCTACAAAAAGGAGGGATATTGGCTCAAAATCCATGGTTTTCTTTTATGAGAACTGTTGTAAATTTCTGCAGAGAGCATCAACATTTAGAATCCAATTTCCCCGAGATAAACCCATTTTTGGCAAGGCTTTTTGCCTCTATTTTTAGTAACACCAGCAGTCATTATTCAGATGTTTGAAAGACTCTCTGAGCGTGTTCATCCTCACTTGAGCCTCAGTTTTGCAGCTGGACCAGACTTTCCTCTTCCTGCCCTGCGTGAAGTTCATGGGTGGGCTGAGAAGAACCACGCGGTTTATCGAGCAGATGAGCTTTCCCTAAGCCCTCTTTTCTAAAACATCATTGAACCATGAGCGTAGAGCAGGTACCCAGCTCAGAGCTAAGCTCTCTGGTTTGCAGAAAGCAAATGGAAGCCAGGGAGCAGAAACGGGGCTTTCTCAGGGAGTTCAGTCCCACTGAAGCCAGCTCTGGCTTGGCCAGGTGTACATCCTTCTTAGCACTGCGTGCAATAACACCCTTTAGCTAGCTCATGTCTGCAGGTGGAGGCTGCTGGGTGAAGGTTCTTTCCCTTGGAAGACTTTCCCTCTTTTTTTTCGTTGTGGTTCCACTTTGGAGAGGATGCAAAGCCTGTCTTCCATTGCATCCTCTCCATCAGCGCTTCTGCTTCCTCCCCATAGCTTGCCATGGGCTCCCACTAAGCAGTGCCCAGATAGCAAGATGTTCAGGATCACCATCAACAGAAAAACATTGTGCTCGTTTATTTTATTTACACAGCTGCCATGAATTTTGTTATGCCTAAGTCCTCCATCTCTTCCTCTCTCCCTGGGCTGGGGAGAGAAGAATGGGCTTTTTAGCTTTTGTGTTTACTTTTATTGCTCTTTCAAACACTTTATGGCCTTTTAACAGAGTGGCGCAATAATATTAAAATAACTTTTAAAAAAGTACAAAAAATGTATTAAAGCATCATAGACATGGATTTAACACTTCAAATAACCCTTCAAAGTGGCACCATGTCCTTGCTTTGAAGTGAAGCAATAAATTCACTTTACAAGTCTTTATTGGAGGTTTTACTGGAAATTAGAGTGCATGTACTAAACAAAATGTCAGCTTATCTATATACAAATATTTGCCTTCAACTTGGATGCAAAGCAATGTATTGCACATTACAGTGCAGTTCATGTTACACTAGCCAGCAATCAATACACAACCCCATGCTTGATGCTCCATCTGGATTAAAAGTCAGCATCACTCTCAAAAATAAGCAGAAGTGGCGTCAATGGGAAAAGAGCTGAAGCAACTTGCTCCAGGTTGCACAGCAAGGCCACGAAGGACACAGAGCCAGGAGCTCTGAGCATCCCTCTGGTGCAAGGAGCACTGCCCTGGCTGTGCACACAGCAAAAGCTGTGATGCCCTTATCTTGCTGCTGGCTGGAATCACAACAATGCAGTGAACAAATGCAGGCGATTATCACGGAGACAGCAGACAAAACAAGGATAGAGGACCAAGATGCAGGCAAGGCATCCGTCTCAGAGCAAGCACTCATTGCAGAAAGGCCTTGCTTTAAAAACAGCCATGTAGGAATGTTTTTAGTGCTCTGGGGCTGCATCAAGTCCTGAGGAGCAGTAGGAGCCAGCAGCACTTCCCCAGGTGCCCAGCAGCCTGATGGCATGCAGAGGTGCTTGGGGAGGAGGAAGAGGGTGGCAGCTTGCACCCTCGGCTTGCTGAGTGCTGATTGCTTTCCTCCACATTCCCATTGCGTCTGCAAAGCTCGTGGAGGAACTGGTGAATTAAGGAGTGGGGAAAGATGATTGTGCCAACATGTGTTATTTATATGACATAAGTCGTCACCATCAGGGCTGTTGCAAAGGAGACAGCCACTGGGGAGTCACGGAGGGGCGGAGAGCAAGTGGCAATTACAGCACTTGAAGCAGCGACAAGCTCCCAGTAGCCTGGAGAGATAAATCTGCTGGCTGCTCCTCCTTGCAGCTATGGCATCCTGCTTCTCAGGGCCAGCCCAAAATGTGTCACTTGAAAACCTCCCACCCTTCTGCCTGCTCCAACAAACATCCTTTCAGGATCTCAGCTGAATAAGGAACTGTTTGAAATACGGCTTCCCTGCGGCCGAGCCCATCCCCAGGAGCACCTGCTTGTCTCTGCAGCGCTGCATAAACATGCACGGCACGATCTGGAGCAATTTCTTGTCTTGAATAGCAGTGTAATTGCTTCTTCAGAGGGCTGACTCCTCACGCCTGAGCTCATCAAGCTGTCACTCAACAAGGGCAGGTTTCTGGATGGTGTTCCCGTGGTTCCTGAGGCTGGACGGATGCTGTTGGCCTCCAGCTGCTGCGCTGATGGAGGGCACAGCCTCACACCCAAGAACAAGCCTCCTCGCCGTGCCAACTCCTTCTCAGCTGCCTGTTGCCCTCCTGTGAAGGCTTGTGGGCATCATGTCAGGGTGCATGAGGGTTGAAGGTTTCATTGCAGTGGTGGAGCAGAGCTGAGCACTGCTCTTGGCATGTTTTCTCACCCCCTACAAACCTGTGCTGCCAGAACCTGGTCCCCAGGACAAAATGAGATTGCATTTAACCACGGTTGGGGTGTGTGCATGTGTGGATTAGAGCCAGGCTCTCTTGTAGTGCGTCAGAGCCTGCCCGACTCGCCTCCCTGAGCATCCGTCCCTCTGGCCAGAACCAGAAGCACTCAGCTGACGCTGGCTTTGTCCTGCCCTGCTAGCAATATCCTGATGAAGCTATAAATTCTCTGCTAAAAACCCGTTGTCATGTTCAAGTTATGCAGGGTGAACACTATCGCGCTACAAGGTAGCAGGAGGAGATCTAACATTAGAGCCAAATCAGTTACAGATTTATTCCATAAACTTCTCACAATGTCATTGTGTTTTTTCCTCCTTTGATGAATGGGTTTTCCCGAGTTTGACAGATTTATTTCTTGTGGCAGGTATTTTTTCTCTTGACGCGCTTTCTGCCAGTTTTCCATTAAATCTTAAGGAACAAGATGAGGTGAGAAGTAGGTTTGTTTGTAGCTGCAATTTGATTTAGCTGTAGTTCGTAGCTGAGAACTTTTTTTTTAAACAACAGAGGGACTCTGTTTCCAAAGCCTTTGTATGACTGTTTGGAAATACTGATGTTTTTGGGAAAAGGAAGAAATCTGAGGAAAATGATAGGATCTGCAAATGGCATTAAAAAAAAATAAAAATTTCTAAAAGTCTGTTTTAAGCATCACCTTTAAATTGGAGATTTTCTAAAAGATTGTGAAATATTTATGTATAGTTAAAAGGGATTTTTTGTAAAGAGCTGTGGAATATTTATGCATTACCGAGAGGAATTTCACTCCATGTATGAAGGCGGTCTTTAGGTTTCCTCATTTCTTTGGAGATTTCCAAACCTATAAATGCTGTAAATATGATCAGACATTGCTCTGTCTGAATTCTGTTAAGCTGATACTTTTTTTTTTTTTTTAAAGCATATGATCCATGGTTTATTTTTCTTGACCCATATTTGATATTTAAGGAAATTAAATCTCACATTTAGTCTCCCAAAATAATGTGCGGTGTCCATTAACACGTGTTAAAACTAATGAAAGCTTGGTGGTGAACATATAAATAGCGCAGCTGCCAGGCTGTTTTGTAAAGCTGGAGCTGAGCTCTCCCTGCTGTAAAATGTACAGAGTGGATTCACCAAGATAGTATTTGTTGCTATTTGCAATCGTTCTTTTGTTGTTTCTGCTTTATGGGCTCTTTGGTTACACAACGACCAGCAACGTGGCACTCCGTCAGTATCCCACAGCGGTGCTACGATGCTTGGCAGCTGCTTGGTGCTTCCACTTCCAGCCCCATCAGGAAACAGCAGGTCTCTGGGCTTGCTTGCACAGCGCTCTCTTGGTGTAACTGCATGGTGTTGAGACACTTGCAGTGGATAGTCTTCACCGACACACATAGACAGTGAGCAATGTATGAAGTTAAGGGAAAAAATTTAGTAATCTGACACTTTTGAATGCCCCAAAACACGTAACTGGATTCTGTTGTTCGTTATCCATCATTTTTTTTTTTTTCCTAATTATTAAAGTTCCTTATTTCTTTTTCCCTAGGATGGTAGTTGTCCTCCATGCCCACCTCCACTGATGTTTATGGGGCCAACCATAATTACATGGTGCAGCACCGTGGTGGTTCTCCAGTGTCAAGCTTATTCATCACCCATTGCCTTGTGTCTGGTTTTACTAGCAGAAATTACATCAGGCTCAGGCCTTCTGCTTTTCTTTTGCTTTGCTGTATAATAACACGTGTGGAACCACTGATGAAAACTTAACATGACAAATCTCCATGAAGATACCTTACCCCAAACCTCCACTCCCACTCTGGCTCAAAACAAAACCACCTTCAAACAAACTTGTGCTTAAATAATGCTGCAAGCGTGGTGCTGAAGGCAGCGAACATCTCTCTGCAAGCTGCAGCCCCAGGAGCTCCCCGCATCACCTGGGGAAGGCTGGCAGGTGCTTTGCATCCCTTATTACTTCTCTCTTTCCCCCAGAGGAACTTCTCTCTGTCTCATGGAGGCAATGAGCATCTATTGCTTGCAGACAGGCATGCTTGCAGTAGAGAGGCAGTGGTGGAGGAGCTGAGGCCAAAGTTTTGATTGAATATCCAGATAAAATCTTGAACTGAAACCTCCTTCCCATTAGGAAGCTGCTATAAAGGCTAAAACATTAAATGTGATCTCACATGAGACCAGAAAATTAATTCCTGCCCACTCCAAAAATCAAAATAAAAATTACATCCTGCAAACAGACAGAAGCAATGTGGGAGTTTTCTACAGAAAATATCAACAGACCTCAAGCAAGCATGTGCACCCCCTGCAAAGGTGGAGTTCATCAAAAAACATTTTCCTTACCACCAGGCCCCATCCCAATTAAGACTGGAGAGTTTTTTCCATCAGCCCTTACCAGAAAGCATCAAAAGTTGGTTCCAAACTCCACTGACATCATAGAGAGGCTTTCCAAAGGCTAATGGGCTTTGGGATCAGGCTGCTGGTTTTTATTCCAAACGTTCACGACAGTGAGCTTAAATCGGTCAGAGAAGATTTTCCTACATTACATCCATCTGGGACAAAATTCCTCCCCATGCGGTGGGCCTGAAGTGAAGCCCACTTAAATCCCATTGATCGCCTTGAAAGGCGGTGCGGGAAGAGCCGAGCCAGCTGAGCAGACGTGGCTGTCACCTTACAGCTGCTCTTATCAGCAGGGCGGAGGGGAGGGACGCCCGTACCATGGCTTTGCTTCCCCAGCTGCAGCACTGTGCTGAGATGACAGCGGGGGCAAGGCTGTCCCAAGTGAGCCAAGAGGCTTGCAAGGGATGGAGAGCGGAGAGCACATGGAAGAGAGCTCTCAGAGGGTCTCTGCTCTGCTCAGCAGCATTGCTGGTCTTCATGAAAGAAGCTGTGCAAGAAGGGTGGGTCTGAATATTTCTGTGCCTTCCTTTTGGTGGTATTCATCCATCCAGTGTTAGACATTAATCTCTGCTTAATTGACCAGAAGGCCTCAGATCCACGGTATGTGAATATGATCCTAATTAGCTGACTTCAGGTTACACATTGATTTTCTGCCCGTTGCATTTTGGAGCTGTGCAGCAGCTTGTTTTTGAGGAGGACATAAAAGAGAGAGGGGCAGGGGGGGTGTTAGTTACAGCTATAAATTTTACAGTTCACTGGAAACCACATTAAATGGCAACATTGGTTTATAGATCAACTCTGCAACTGCTTGGTTGTTAAAGTGGTGGTGGTAGATTATTGTGTTGTAGCCTTGTAAAATATGGGCACCGTATTTGCTGGGAGAGAACTTAAAAAGAACAATAAAAGTCTGCAGCGTCTTTGATTTCTCATGGTGCTGGTGTTACAGCTGGCAACATGATACGATCTGTGTGCGCCTTTCTGGGGCGTGAGCGTTTGCAAGGCTTTCCTCTTACACTCCAGAGGGCAAACCCTGAGTTCTTCTGACCTGAGGAGTCCTCTAGGGAAGTTGTGCTCATGCTGCGTCACTCCTTGCCTGGCCCAGACGTGCAGGATGTGGCTGGACCACCCCTAAATTGCAGTGGGCTTCCAAGGGCAGCAATTGCCCCTGCGTCCGTGCTCATTGGGACCTGCAGAGCCGCACAGCAGCACGTGCCTCTCCAGGCTCAGCCAGACACGAGGGCAGGATTCAAGTGCAAAAATAAAACTTGGAAGCAATAGGAAGTGGAATCTCTTCCCAGACAGCGCCTAATCTTTGCCTGTCTTCTGAAAATGTAGACATTTATTTTGGAAGATGAAGAGCTTCTTTCGAAGGTTTGGCCACTGCTAGAGGCGCTGAGCTCGTTGGAAAATTCCAGCCACAATATGCTGCCTGGTGACCAAGAAATGTTGCGTTGATGTTTTCCTTCTTTATCGGGAAGAGAGAGCAGTTTGTGGGACTGGTGTGTTGTTTGCTGGAGGAATTAGGGTTAATAACCCCACTGTAGGCTACATGTGTCACAAAGTCTCTTCCAAGGGAGGAACAATGAGTGCTGCCTGGCTATGGGGCTGGCTGATCAGAAAGCTTTCCTTAAAAAAAGTGGGGAGGGGAGGGGGAGGTTGGAGGAGGATATTTCCAGCTCTAAAATGCAATGTCATCAAGTGAAATTAATTAGCTTTACTGCACAATAGACAAATGGGAATTCTTTCAGAAATGTGATAGTGAGGACTGGGAAGCTAATTCTGCAAGATGTAATGTTGTATGAAATGCTACCGCTCACCACACTTCGCAGCATTTCTCTGGATACAACTGCACTCGCTTTGTGGGGGATAACAGAGAGATGGGACGGAGCCCATGGCTGTCACGAGCCACTGTGGTGGGTCCAGGAGCAGAGAGGAAGGCAGGCACCAGCCCCTCTGGTCTGCTGTGGATGCAAGCTTTAAGCTGGGTGGCTGTGGGGCTGCTGGCTGCCTTCCTTCCTTCCTAAAGGCCGTGGTTGAACTCCCACTGCAGGAAGAACAGGTACTGGTCTGAGTCGGGTCCAGCTGGATTGTGGTGGCAGTCCCCAGCACAAGGCTCTCAGCCTTTGTCTGTTGAATGAGTCGATGGGATCGACCTTCCCACTCACCTTCTCAGGGGTGGAAAACCATCCATATTCAGGGCACGGTTTTGGCTGTTTCTGCAGGACTCGCATGGCCACCCATGAGACCTCGCTGCACTTTTAGCTTGCCAGCCAGAAGAGCAGCAGAGAGCTTTCAAGGACTTGTGAAGGACCTCTTCTGACTCTTTCCTGTGAACAGCAAGAGCTTTTATTGCCTTGTGTTTCCAAAAGTGCTATAGTCTTGTGAACGCTAAATCCACTTAAAAAGTAGCATAAAGACAATGTGGCAAGAGTGATCAAACACATGCTGTTCCTATTAAGTTTATTTGGTTGCTTCCTGATTGAGAGGATTGTGAAGGCTCTTAGTAACTCAGCCACTTAGTAGCATAGCATGCTACACAGTTAGGATTTCATTTAGAAAGCAAGAAAAAAGGGAAGAAGCTGCTGTTCATCTAATGCAAAGGGAAAGGGCAGCGACTCTCTGCTTGAAATGTGTGTGCTAACAGGCTGGATGATCTGACTGCTCTGCGGTGTAGGACGAAGATGTTTTCATGATGTTTCTGTGTTTTGTTTTTTACTTTATTTTATTTTATTCTGAGGGAGCTTTGCTTGGCTAAAAGGAGCCTAAAGACCCCGTCTTCCCCCAGGCTGCATCCCATTTACGGCACTTTGACATGTAAAAGCGCTCTAAGCAGCCCACAGCTGTCCCTGCTGATGAAAAAGCAACTGCTGGTTTCTGTGAGATGTCACGGCCAGATCGTGGTCCTGGAGAGCCTCACGGTGGGAGAAGGAGTGTGGTATGCCATTAGTGCTTTGATATCGTGGCAAGGGACCACTGGGGACCTTCTGTCCGGGGACAAAGATGAAAGATCTGGCGGTGGCTTATCTCAGCCAGGCAAGGGGCACAGGCCAGTGTATACTGTTCTGTCCTGCTGCAAGGAAACTCATTCGTGAATTGGCCTTCGGAGACAAGAAGCTCAGTATCCCAGTGGTGACAAATGCTTAAAACTGCCCGTATAGTTCAGTCTTGTCATTCTTTAGGTGTTACAAAGACCTTGTCAAGAAAACATTGTAACGGCCCTAGAAAGGCTTTATTTTCGTTTTAAAATTTCCTATGTCCCCAACTGAAAACATGAATCAGAGATAAAATCTGACACGTTCTCACCAGTTGTTTCTTTGGCAAGAGGAAAAGAGGGGTCATTCAGTTCTGGGCCTGACGTACAGGATGCCACTGGAGCCGTCATCCCTGATAACTTCAACTTGAACTCGTCCACTTGTGTAAGTGGGGCTGATTTATAACCTCGCAGTAGAAGCTTGGAGCTTTGTGTGCTGTTCTGTGTGATCACAATCTGCCCTGCTGGAACAGAGTTAAATGCACCGTTTGTTGCCTGCTAGGTGTTTAGCACCAGGGACCAACCTGCTAAGGTCTAAGGTGCCCTTGGTGAGGGCAGGGTTCAGGGTAGAGCAGGGTTCAGACATGGCATCATGTGACACAGGGAGTTCAGTGGTTCTGGGGAGAGTTTTGTAGTCAGTCCCAATCTCTGGTATTGAAAAAATCCTTCTAAATCCTGAAAGAAGGCTGTGAAGTCGGACACTTAATTTTCCTTTCTCATTAAAGTCACACACACACAAAAAATATTTATTAAAAAATAAAACAAAACAATAACCTTATGCTAGGTACCACAGTTGCTGCTTACGTCTAAGAGCTGTCCAAACCCCAATTTCTTGGAGTTTTCATGTGGTTCCTCTGACAGATTCAGCTATAGTCAGACTATTTATGTCTCCTCACAGCTTAATGGTAAAAAGGTAGGCCTGCAGCCACCAGCAGCAGAAAGCAGCAATTAGCATGGATAATCCAAACCACACTCCAAACTGAACAGCTGGTTGTGAGCCCAGCTTGGATCTGGATGCAGGCTGGGTCATCCATCACTGGAACCAGGCTGTCTGGTCCACCAGCAGGAATACTACAAAGGACAGTGATGTCTTCCCTCGGCACCAACACAGCCATGGCACAGGTGGTACATGCAACCGTCATCTGGTAGGGTCCTGAATGAAGAAATCAAATTTCCTCCAAACCTTCAGCCTATGTCTCGTGGCATGCGCAAGGTCACCCACATCTGCCAGCTCATCAGAGTTCTAGCAATGCACGACTGCAGGATGCCAAAGGTTGGGGCTGTTTATAGATGCTGGCTCTGGGTGTGCTCTGACAATGCCTTTTGTATTAGTCAGAGAAGAAATGCATTATTCTCACAAACCTCTCCGATTTCTGTTTGTTTGTTTGTTTTTCGTTTAATCTATAACATGTAATTTCACATCACACCACTGCCAAACAGAGCTCTTTCAACCTTTATTTACAAAAGATGTGTTTGGCTGGATTTGTGAGCCTTCAGATTGCACAAGAGAAAATAGTTGAGACAGCTGGAAAAAGCAGAAATTAGTTTTTGTTCTTGAGAGCCTTAACTTTTAAAAACATCTACTTAACTGTGTTTGAGGACTCAGGGCTGTCCTGTGCCTAAAGTTGCCATACAGAGACCGTCCCATGGCTGCATTTCTAGTGGTAATGAACCAGTTGGCTGTGGCGGGGCAAGACTGACTTTGAGGAATAGCAACATGAGCTGGATGGTGAATAGAGAGCTGTGAGTAACACCGAAAGTGGTGTCCCCATGGCCTGTGCCTTCCTCCAGCTGGGTGTGCCGCGTGCCGACTCATTTTGCTTCTGCAGCAATTGTGGAGTGTGGTGAGGCATCCACTGACATGATGAGCACACCACCAAACTTCCTGCCTCGTGCACGTTTCTTGCCCTTCTCACCCCCAGTGAATTCTGCTACAGCTGCTGAAGCTGAAACACGCGTGTGTTTGTAATTGTTTGGGTTTCTCAAAGGCCGACCAAGTGACTGGCTGCACCAGCTCATGCACACGTGCCTCGGGGCAGCCTGACAGGCTGCACACCTGCTGCTGCAGAGCAGGAGCTTGGCACTTACTTTTTGGGACCATACTTGGTGGTTAACAGCAGAAGACACTGTCGAGCTCTCCATCTCTGTGTCCCACTGTTGCATACATAGCTAAGCTCCTGTCAAAGGTATGCTTGGATATTCTATGCATTTACTTTATAAGGAAAATACATTTTGAACTGGAAAGAGTAAGGAGAAAAATAATCTATACGTTCCTGGCTGGGTTCTATATCTTAGCTCCTTATTTTGACTCATTTTTTCCCCATCTTTCATTTGCCCGTTTCAAACAAGAATGCATTCAGGTGTTATTTGGAATTGGTATGCGTGCCTTATATCAGAAAGATTAATTGTTCAGAAATGTTCTGTTTATAATAAAACTCCTTTACAGTGCTTGGGCTGTATCAAGAGGGCTTAGAGCTGGTGGAGGTTAGTTATACCCACTTTTGGGAGCTATTTATAGCACCAAAGAGATACAAAGGAGGCCCGTAACACCTAAGTGCTTATTATTCATCACATACATGCTTATTACATAGGTATGCATGAGATAAAGACAGAGATAGATCTGCACAGCACAATGTTTAAGCTGTGCCAAAGAAATAAAATTCCATCCCTGGAGAGTCAAACTGTGAAGGCAAATCGGGTCTAGCAGAGAAATCACAGATTATGATCACAGCTAAATGGCTTCTTTGAGCAAGGAGATGAGTTGGCGTGTTTTCCCTGGGAGGCTGCCGCTGACATGCAAGACATTGTAAATAGGGAGGCATGAGCCAGATGCCAGGGACGTGAGCCAACACTGATAAAAGTCAGTGGGAGTCCTCCAGTGTCAATAGGCTTCAGAGCAGGTCTGCGGTGCCGCGAGCTGTCCGAACGGAGCTGCTGCAGCCTGGCATCCCGTGTCCCCTGGGCACCACCGCGGTCTCATTCCCCCACCACAGGGTTTGGGTGCTTCGTTCCTTGCCCTTAGCGTCCTTCCCCATCCCCGTAAGGCAGCACTGTCATTTCTGCGTTGCCATCAGGTAGCACAGGTGTAGCAGGACGGCTTCGTAAGACGCCTCCGTCTCTGCTGTGAAGGCAGTTGGGTTAGCAGCAATTCCAAGTGCCTGACTTCAGGTAGCTCTGGCCTGGGGGCTCTAGAAGGAACCCATTTGTTAGAGCAATCTTCTCTGGCTGGAAGAAAGTAATGCAAGGATTTCATGATATCTGCATTTGTGTTGTAAGCCCTAATTGCACATCATGAATATCTGAGGATCAGTTCTTCTCAAAGTGTAAACCAGGCCACACCTAGCACAGACAAAAATGCTCTTTGGCATCAGTTGGGTGGCAGTTTGTATTAACCAGATCCCGCCTGAAATCTGGTTGCCTCCACCCGGTCGCTTCCCAACAAGCCAGTGAGATATTAGATGAAGAGCTAATTTCAGAAATCCATTAATTTTCACTAGGGGTTTTCTAACAAATTCCATGAGAAAGGTACACAGGGGCTCTCTTTGTTAAAGACTGCAGCTCAAAAAACCTCTTTTCTTGTGGGAATAGGTGGTGTTCCTTTCCTTACTCATCTGTGAAGGTTTCCACCCAAGAATGGGGACACAACCAGCCAAAGAGAGGAGTCCACCCAACTGAACTAATGTCATGTCATCGGAAAACACTGGAAAATGTTCTGGAAATACTCTTGTTGGCAATGTGTTCTCCAGAAGCAGTGTTTTTTCACAGAGGATGTTCCCACTGACAAAAAGCCCATGAACACATCTTCTCTTCTGGTCCCACCTTTTCCGTTTCTGTCATCTTCCCCGGTCCCCAGGGTGCAGGCTCCTGGAGTTAGAAAAATGAGTAACAATATATCTTCATTTCTGGAAAAAATATTAAATACTTATGGTCATTGCAAGAAGAGTTCTGCTACCTCCAGCATGCTGGGGGAATTTCTGAGGAGGTACCATCAGCCGTAAAACTGTGCTGACCTGGCTTCCCTCCAGCCAGCAGAGCTCCGTGCATGTTTATGCAATCACGGGCATAGGCTGTCCTCCAGCCTCCTCGTGCCACATTTGCTCTTTAAATTAAAACAACGTGTTGTTGTTTGGTTGGTTGTTTCTTTTTTTCCTTTGCTCTGCTTTTCAATGTGTTTCTAGGTATTGCGTCCTCCTCAGATTTCATTTTAGTGGGTTGGAGGTACCACAGGCTTCGTGTTTCCTCTCATGAGGAACAGGCTGCCTATTGCCTGCTGCTTCTAGTTGTCCTTTTCCTGCATTTCTTCTGGGATCTGCCTGGCCTGGAGGGTGCACAGAAATGCACACGGGATTCCCAGTGAGCCCGTAACGCCTTTTACAAGGGCTTCCCCACCTTCCTACATCTTGATCTGCCTTTCTCATGATCTCACAGTGGCGTCAAGTCATCCTGTGATTAATTAGCACAGCTGGGCCTTTCCTCCTTTGTCATCTCCCTCCGGTGACCAGACTGCACCAAAATGACTCCCATCTGGGCTCTGCCCTTGGCATCCCAAAGCCTCTGGGATTCTGGCATGACCCTTGGCTGCCCCACAGCCCAGGGGGCAGAAATATGGGGGCCCAGGACCAGCAGAAACCTGGGGGCTCTGCAAGCTCCCTGGAGCAGATGCAGCTCTGGGAAAGAGCTGGGTCGACAAATCTCCACTCTTCAACAAAAAGCCATTTGGTCAGAGCATGATCATCCAGCTGCACTCAGGACACAGCCTGCTGCTTTTATGGATGCACATATATCTTTTAGGACTAGAAATCAGCATTATTTTTCTCTTTATGTGTAATGTTTGACATATGATGTAAATTTACTTTTACAACGTACAGACATAAAAGCTACTGTGACTTGGACTTAGAATTTATTCACTGCAGAAAACAGGTTTGTCGATTAACATTTTGCTTTACAATTGGAAAGAAAGAACCAAAATATGTGAGGGCAAATGTTGCACTTCATAAACATTTTTCAGTCTTTTAAAATGTCGCTGCTGTAACTGGGCAAGGAGGTTTGAAATGGCACTCTTGTGATTTTTAAGTTTTCCTCAGTATCAATCCGCTTATCCGTAGGCTTGGTTCAATTACTAAAATTTCCTAAATATGCTTCTTCAAGCACAAGTGGTTAATTATGAATTGAACAATGATAAAGCAAGAATCACCTTTTCACTAGTAAAAGAACACCATGAATTTTTCTTGGCAGGAGCCTATGGAACCAGCAACGGCAAACTCTGAAGGCAGCAGGAGAAGAGCCTGCTGCGGAGCTAGGGTGCTTCTCGCTGTGGGCAGACGGATTTGCGTTACCGCAAAGTGCCTGTTTGATCTGCTGAGCACCCGCAGCTTGGGCAGCTAATGGCACCCATTTTGCTCACAGAAGAGACACTGGGCACAAAACTCCTCTGCTCTCTTTGTTCTTTTCTGTTGTCGCTGCTCGCCTTTGGCTCAAGCCATTGATTTTTTTCTAGCAAACTTTTAAACTGTGCTTTACATGTTGGAGAAGTGAAGAACAGACAGGAGCTGGCCCCTGGTTGTTATCATGGCCAGGCTCATGCAAGATTTTCTAGCCTTGCTTTAGAATTCAAACCATTTTCATCCTGCAAACACACAAATAAGCAAGCTGGAGCTATCGAGCGAGCCATGCATGCAGCTGAGTGAACGTGTTTTGCTTAAAAGTATCATTAAAGCAATTTCCCATAATGTCTGGCGGGGAGTAAGTTTCTTTTAATGATTTTATTAAAAAGTGAATTAAGGGCCAAAGGTTGCTTTCCTACAGCCCTTAATTTCCTGTTCCAGTGCCAATGCCGTGTGCAGAAATTGCTCGGAGCGGGAGACAGGGGAGCTCCCCGCAGGACCAGCCCCAGCGCAGCTGGTGGGGCTTCGCGGCTGCTCTCACGACGCGATTTAGCATCAGCAAACACCATGGCGAAAGCAGAGTTATCAGTTGCAGCCACAAGCCTGCAGAGGTGGGGAAATGTGGTATGGACTCAAAGCAAGGCCTCAGCGTTCTGTTTAATATCTGGGATTTGATTTTCCTCTTCCCACTGTTAGCTTGTAACTCCAAGGAGGGCAGCGCAGAGAAGCTGGACCTCAATTACTGGCTGTAAAGGACTCGATTACTCAAAGTTTGAAAGATTATAGAATAAACACTGATGGCAGATACTAGTTAAGGTGATCTAATTTTTATTAATAGTGAGTGTAATCTAATTTATTTGTTTTCTTTACCTTCTAGAGTATTGAGACATGCAGCTTCCATATCTGCAGACTTCTGAGAAGCTCCAAGAGAGAAGATCCGACACCTACAGCATAGGTAATGGGCGTTAAAGTCAGAGGGTCAAAGCTGGAGGCTGGACATGTTTCTGTGGCACCCCTGTGCTTGGAAAACCAAACAGAAATCCGCTCCTGGTGTGCAGAGGGCCTCTGTGAGATGCAGCTTGCACCTTTGCAGCATTCGTGGGCCTGGCCGACTATTGGCAGTGAGCAGCATGTTGGTAAAACTCCAGTCTTTAAAACTTTTTAATAAAAGGGCTATAATTTACCCCACTGCAAGAGCTATAAACTGTAATTTAATAATGTGTTTGTAAGGGGATGGCTTTTTTAAATATTAAAAAAAAAATGTTTTCTTCTTATTAAAGAAATGTAGTATATAAAAATATCTAATTTCTGGGGAAACAGGATGAGTATGATTTTCAGATATTTAGTGTAGGTAAATCATCCTAAGGAAGGGATCTGAGTTTTTGTGGTAGACTATTGCAGTACAAGTCTCTCGTTAAGTTTTCTGGGAATGCTGTTCACAATCTTTACCACATTTTCAAATTACCTTGAACATACGAGCTTTTATCCTGCTCTGATGGTGGATTCACAAAAATAGATGAAATTTTTCTGCATGTAATACATGCATTTTTCAACTAAAAGGAGTCTATTTCCCACAGGACAAATCTTCCTGCTTGGGGCAGCTGGACACCTAGGTACAATTCCCACAAACTGACCCCAAAGCATCAGTTTTAAGATTAGTGTCTGGAATGCCTTGAATGCTCCAAAATCTGAGACCCAGGGCAAGCGTAGCCAGGCAAAATCATTCAGTTTCTTCTTAGTCTTGTTTGCAGTCATCTCCTCTGACACGAAATAGGATTAAGAATCATATAACTGCTTCCAGCTAATAGATTTAGGCTGTGGTTCCGGGGTTATTAATTCCAGATCTGTGCACTGCCAGCTCGCCAGGACTATAAATCTCATGTGGATCAGGCATGGACACATGATTGTGTTTTGTCAAATTAGCCAAGGGACACGATATGGAATTTATACCAGCTTTATACTTCTGTGCTTGCTGCACCCCTGCTGTGGGGAGGCAGAAGACAGCTGCTCCAGCGTGAAGCTAGGACAATGGTGATCTGCTGAAAAAAATGCCGTTACAAGTTTTTATATTATTATTATTATTTTGTATGTTATTTTATTTATTATTTTATTTTACCATTTTGACACATGTGAACCATTAATTGCAGCTTGTCTAAGCTCTAGCGTCCTGATGCTCATCTACCACATGGCACTGGGGGTAAGATGCCCCAAATCTTACAGCTGGGTGCAAACCACAGCCTCAATAAGAAATAGCACTTGTGCTCCCATCGCGGAGCTACCCTCAGAAAATTTGAATCTTTTTCTAGGTCAGGAACTATCACTTCCTTATCACTTGTTACGGGATCAAGAGGTTTTTTGCTGCTTAGCTGTATGCCTATGACAGGTCTTTTATCTTGTAAGCCCAGCACATTTCAGAGGACTCTTGTGCATGTTTGCTGCAAAGTAGAGAATTCTCAATTTTCAATGCATAACTTTAAAGGCCTAGAGGGAGGAGGTCACATTTCCTCATTACTCTGGAGACATGTTTAATATTAATTCTCAGTGTAGTTGTGGGGTTGGGGCTGGAATCTTACCTTGCCAAAAAGTGGAGCTCTCCTTAGCTGTAAGGCTCCCACGTGGCCATCAAAGCGTTGGGTAGGGGAGTATGAGTGAAATAGCACGGCTGCCATATATATGTTCTTGGTTGAGAAATGACGTGCGGTAACGCATTGTGAACAAATAAGTCTCTTTTTCCCTTCTGCATGATTTTTTTTTTTTTTCTTTTTGTGGTGGGATTTGAATCTCTGGTGTAAGTGCCGGGATGTGAGCCCGCATCCAGCCATGGGGCTGAGGAAGGAGCAGGACCAGTGGGGAAAGGAGTGAAAGTCATGGCTCTTCAGCTTCTGGGTAAATCCCTTCTGAAGACTGTTTTATTTTTGATGTTGGGTGAAAGAACAAGAGATCAAAAGTGATATGTTTTGGAGAGGAGCAGCCACAATAAACGTACATTTCACCAGGAATTTTTCTAAAGCAGGGTGCCCCATTCTACAAAAAANAAAAAAAAAAAAAAAAAGTATTTTTGGCCAAGCCTTTTCAGGAAGACACAAAGCAGGTAAAGGTCAGCTTCAGGGGGCCAATGCCATGTGCTTGAGCTCCTCCATCATGCCAAAACCGTACGGATGAGCTTTTCACATTAACATGACAACTCCCATCCTCATGAGTTGCTTCTTATCTCTTGTGTTCTGATCTCTCCTTTCACCCCTAGTCCTGAAGCCTTCTGCATCATCACACATTAAATACATCAGCAGCACTTCTGCTTTGGATATTTGACTGTGTCAGAAACCAGGGGAGTGTGAAATCTGGAGGGCCCTGGAGGAGAGGATTGACATTGCAGTGTAACTGAAATCAGGCTTTGACCCTTAACTTGGGAATACAAAGCTAAATTCTACCCTCATTTTCCCTCTCCCCAATCCTCCCTGGTTCCCTACATGGCTGTTCTGTATTATGATCCCTTTAAATAAGCAGCCTGTCATTAGCTTTTATCCCAGTGCTTGCTCAGCCGGACTAAAGTCTAGGTCTCTTTGTTTTTAAGACTTGCATGGTGTGTAAGTGCCAGATGTTTCCCATCTCTTGGCTCTTGGTGAAATAAACACGAACTGCCATAACCTTCACCTTTCAACTCTTACATTACCTATTCCTAAAGTACAAAAAATGGATGTGTGTTTATGCTGCAAGGCTTTGAACTACCTTCCAGGTTTATGTCAAAAGTCCTATTCTTTAGGCACAGATAACATGAGAACGAGCCTTGGTGCTGCTATAAAATTCACCTTCTGTACTAATGAAGTGGTCGTCTTCGTGGAGGAAAGTAGTCTGGAGGGATTAGGGACCATGCAAAGCTGATCTGGCTGTCAGGGAACAAACTGAGCTGCTCAGCTCCAGATTTGGCACTCCTGAAAACGGGAGGCACTCCATGGTGGCAGTCCGGTTATTTTATTTGTGAGTAGTGTACATGTGCGGAGAGTCCATGGGGATTTATCTTACATGTCACAGCTTGCTGCACAGACTGTGGAGTTAGTCCCTTTAATGTATTGCAGTTCTCTTCACAACTTTTCCCCGTTACCCCAGCTAAATCAAAGCTGATTTGGAGGGGTTAAAAGCAGGATTTTGGTTATTAATAACATCATCATCATACGTTCATCCTGGGGTTATTTTTCTTCCTCCCCCCTTTTCTTATTTTCTAAATTCTTCCTTGAAGGCAGTTGGGTGACTTGCCTATTGGCAGGACACACAGGTCTTTTTTGAGCAAATGCTCACGTGTCCTGAGAGAGGACAGGGAGCACATTGCCCGGAAAGGCTGGGACCAGCTGCCTGATGACACATGCTCAGAGCTCCCCAGGAGCAGCCAGCCAGGCTTAGGTGGCTCATGGAGAAGTCAAAGAGCAGATTTTCCTTTTTGACTGGATTCAGGAGCATTGCACAATTAAATGAGGAACAAATGGTGCAATTAAGATTGCAAAAGCATTTCAACTGCAATTCCGAGTGCATGGAAATAGGATTTTAATTTGCACTAACTCATGTCTTCCCAGAAAAATGAAGTTTTCCTTTGGGGGTAGCATTTTTTTGACATGGTCTCAGCTGAAAGGTAAATTAGCAAGACCTGAGCAGTGGAATGCTTTAGCTGTTATTCACACACGCAGGCAGAAAAAAATGAGTTTTGCTTACTGTAAACGGACTAGTGGCTGCATCTTTTCCCCACCTAAAGCTCAAAACCAGCTTCCCTGGAGACCAGGGAAGTTCTTGCAGGAGGTAATCATCACCAAACTTTCTTCTGTGTTCTGAACTCATCACAACATTCTGATGTTTCTGCAGGCATGCAGATTTCTGCAGGCATGAAATGCCTGCTTTTGTTTCAATCCTCCAGCCAAATATTTGGAGACTATTTTAAAGAGCCCGCATTTTGGAAGGTGGCTGTTCTATCCGTGGAGATGAGAGGAACTGAATGAAACCGGAGCCTGAAGGATGGCTGTCTCCAGGCACTGATGTGTCTCCACAGAGCTGTAGAGGGCCTGGCCTCTCCTATGACCTCTCAGTGCATATTTCCTTAACTGAATTGACTCAGGATGCTGGGGTCACTGAAACACAAGCTTTTTCAAAGGCAGGACTGAAGTGTACGTGGCATGATCTTCTGTAAATTCATGCTAAACCACAGTCCTCAGATCAAGAGAAGTTGCAGTTATTCCTGAGTGGGAATGAGAAAATAGCACACCATGTACATACATATCCTGCCCCTCACTGTATGTGCTCAGGCTGTTCATTCATTTAAGCACTCCTTGCAGGTAGACTGAAGGAAACCCTGAAGTTTTAGCTCTGGCACATGCCCAGGTTCCTTGCTGAATGACAGCTTCCATCACTTCCTTATTCTTCATTGGTGTCTGGTGCCTTTCTGTCTGAGCTCCCATCTCTGTGTGGGTTTAGAAAATTCTCCTGTGAGTTAACCTTGTCCACATCACAGAATGTTCTAGCGACACTGTAAAAACACAGGGAAAAATTTAACATTGAATTATTCACCTGATGCCAAGTGGCTCTTTGTCCAGAGTGGGCCCTACTAGAGATCACAGTCATTTTGAAATGTGTATGTGTTAAATATGTCTGCATATGTATGCTTACGTTATCCATATGAGACTGCAAGAATTCATCTGTATCCTTAAATTCTGATAACCTCATTCCTGTCGGACAAAGATTTGCCTTACTTGTGGTCCCTACTGAACCTGAAGTCTTATGCCCACTCAGTATTTCTGAACACCCTGCTGGGCAACTAAGTGCCTATCGGGTGTTTTTGGTTTAGATTATAGCTTAGATTAGAAGATCGACAGAGGATGGAGATCCTACAACATCTCTGGGCAACCTGGTCTGGGTTCAACAGCCCTCACTTTTAAAAAGCTATTTTTTTCACCTGTAAATGGGATTTCCCGTATTTCAACTTGTACACATTACCTTCAGGTTGTTAATGGAGTTGTTAAACACTACTGGATCCAGTGTTAACCCCTGTAACACACTCCTATGCTCATGCTGCCCCTGTTACACCATTTGTCCCACCACATTGTCACTTACCCAGAGCTTTTTGCCCAGGAAGTCAGCAATTACTCCAACAGGAAGCACAGCAGTCACAAAATCAGATGTTCTAGTGAAATCTGCAGTAATTTTGCTCAAATAAAGTGGTATTTAAATCCCATCTTGGCATATTCCTAGCATACTGCAAGAGCACTGTAAAATAAAACACATTCTGTGTATTTTATTTTTTTCTTATTACCTGAAGGCAATAAATCCCAGAGTTATAGATGTTACCTCAGTCAGGAATAAAACCATCACCTTCAACATTGGTTTCAGTAAAAACACACACACTTCTACAGTCAAAAGTCAGAGTTTTATGGCTGCGGTTCTTTGGAACAACTAATAAATATTTGTTTGCCATTTCTCTCTGGAGCAACTGTCCACTCACTAATTTACACATCACCAAGAGGCCATTTAACTCTTACCTGTAGGTGTTAAACCCTATCCATTACTATGTCACTGAAAATATAAGCTGTCTGGAGGTTGAGAAACGTTTGGAAAGGACTGGAGCAGCTCAGCCCACGGTAGGTCATGCTGAAGCAGAACTCAGCATCCTTCGAGAGCCTCGTGGTTTCTGATTTGACTTAATAGTGGTGTTTCTGCCCTAAAGGTTGCAGGCAGTGCTGTGGGACACTCTTCCATAGCTCTCACTGTTCTTCAGTGAAGCTGTTTAATGCTTGGCCTCCACATTTCTAAATATTTCTCAGCTTTTCTTTGCACTCGTCTTCTGCTGTCTCGCCCAGGCCAGCAGCAGTCATTCTCACAGACGATAATGATCATCTGTCTTATCAAAGATTTGCACATACCCAAATTACCTCCCCAACTGTTTCCAGATTTTAACAGTGTGAATCAAGAGTCAAGAGAAGGCTCTTCATCCAGCTCATAACTCTCAGCCTGGGAATCAGGTGTCCAGCTCTTTCCTGGATTTATTTATAAATGTACATCTTAGGGTTTTATGTGTTTGTGTTTGTGTTCTTTGGAAACCTCATCTGTTTCCCTGGAGATTTGTGCTTCATCAGTTCCTGTCCCTGGGTCCCTGGTTGATAACCTGACTTCTAAAAGCCTGTGAATTAGCTGCTTGTAGTTGTTTGTTTGTTTTCCTTCCTATTTGACTTGAGAAACCTGCTTTCTATAATTTTTGCTACTAAAAATGTTAAGAGAAGTGCATTTGAGTAATTTATTTTTGTTGTTAATTACAGTTCTCCCTTTTTTGCATCTTTATGTTGCTTCTCTCTGCTTATGCCCAGCCCTGAAGATTTCTCTACAGATCTAGCAGCTGAGCAAGTGCGCTGGAGACAGAAGTAACACAGGCTTTCCACACGTCAGTGCATCTGCGAGGGTGCACAGAGCAGGCACACAGGTGGGTGCCATCCCTGCTTCGCATGGGACGTTGGCTTTGCATGGTTTTTGCAGGCAGTTCCAGGTCACTCCAAGCTGGCTGGCCCCACATATGGTGCACCAATGCTGGCACAGTGCTGTGCTGGAGTTCCTGCATCCATTGTTGGGATGGGGACAAGGAGAGTGCCGTGTTCACTCCAGGACCCGTGGGCATCTCAGAGCAGACTGCTCTCACTGATGTCTTAGATGGGTGGGGATGACATTATAGGAGGAACAAGGAAGAAAGCTCTCACCACGTTCTTTCACACAAGGGTCATCCAGAAGCCCTCAGTGTTGCCAGCAACATCTCCAGTGATGCCAATGGCAGCAATTGACACGTGAGGTGGATGCCTGACCTGGGAACAAGTGTTTGGCCACAAGCAAAGCTGAAGACAAGCCTCACGCCATAACATCCTATACTGAGAAGCATTTGTCCCAGCTCTCCTGCGCTGCTGGACTCCAGCCTTTAATTCCTGCATGGATGTTGCAGAGCATTCAGGTATGAGTGCAGCATAACACATGAAAGGTGACATTATTTGTAGCTTCTCATACTGCCTTCCTTGTGCCACAGAGACTTATGAGTGTACCTATAAGCTCGAGAGCATGTCTCTTTTTCAAAGGACAAAGTCTATTTGAGCACAAGAAGCCATCTATCTCCCAAGCACCAGCATTTTGCAAGTGAACCATCTTACCCCACTGCTGCCCAACAACAGCCCCTGAGCTGGAGATCTGGTTTGCATCCCACCATAGTTTGTTGAAAACACCAATACCAAGTTGGCCGTAAAATAAAGAAACATTCGTTATGATTTTTTTATAGCTCCCAACTACTGTAAACCATGGACGAATAGAGCTGCAAAGCTGGCCATTAAACTGTCTGCTCCTTCCTGTTTGAACAGGGCCTCTCCAGGGCTTTTGCTGCCTCCACCACCATGGGTCAACATCCAGGAAGGAAGACGTTTCTAAGGAAACCACGGAGGCTTTCCACCAAGGTGGTTGCATGAAAGCGCTGAGCTGGTGAGAGTGACAAAAAGCAGTTCATTGGATAATGTAGAAAAAGGTAAAAAGTTATTGCACACAGACTGTTTTTATAATGAGGCCATTCAGGCATAAAATCACTTTAAATAGGTAGTTTGTTTCCACATTGCAGAATTATTTTCGTCCTACTCTTTCAAGGGGGAGTTTATCTAGGCACAGTGGTGTATAAATAATAAATAGCCCTGGGGGCAAGGCATTTTTACTTTTTTTTTTTTTTCCCCTGCTTCGTATCCTGTTGCAGTTGGTCTCAGGCTGCAAAATGAATTTTGTTTTTTTAAAATAATATTATTTACTTTGAGTGCAGTCCTTTGCAAGAGGCCATGAATTCTCTTCTGCAGTTGCAATGTCCCAAACCAGACAGGAGCTTTTCAGCCCAGCATTTTTGCTAAATGGCTTTTCTGTGGGTTGCAGGGTGGCTTGCTGGGAGGACAGGTACAGTCCTATTAGCTCAAGGACCTCCAAGAAAGCTCTGTGTGTGCTTCCAGTGTTTGGACCAGGCTCTCATGTGTGGTTCAAATGGTCCAGGAATAACCCCATGGAGACCAGAGTTGCAGGCTGGCCATAAAGGTGGTTGGTATGTGAGGGAAGGAGGTGACAGCTGACATGCTGAGCATACACCACTTTGAGACTCTCTGGACAAGCATGACAGATTCATTGCTTCTGCTTTCTGAGATGCTGCACATCTCTGAACTTGTTTCCTTCAGTAACTGCATCCGATATCATAACCAGCAAAGCCAAAAGGCCATGCCAGGGTCTACTTCTCCTCCCATGGGGACTCATCCTGCCTTCTAGGATCTTCGACCCCAGGGTAGTGTCAGAAGGTCTGGAGCAAGCCTGCCATCAACACCTGCTTGGAGGAGCCAGTTTGGGGTCTGACCCACCAGCCCAGTTCTCCTGGTGGGTGGAGGTGGTGACTGGCATCCCAGGAGAGATCCTATGACTTT
This sequence comes from Alectura lathami, assembly GCA_013399715.1. Lineage (NCBI taxonomy): Eukaryota > Metazoa > Chordata > Aves > Galliformes > Megapodiidae > Alectura > Alectura lathami. Next base: position 181,594 of record VXAV01008280.1, read on the forward strand.
AACCTAACAGGGCAGGAGAGGAATGGAGAGGCCATGGTGCCCATCCTGTTCACCACTGCTCTCACAAAGTGTTTTAGGTAGTTTGGACACATTACTGATAGCTTTACACATAGCACACTCCTTGTCTTCCTCTTTTTTTTTGTCCTATCACCCTCCAAGAAATTGCAGCCCTTCCAGTCAACAAACCTGGAGGCCACACTGATCCTATTCTGTAACCTCAGGAGGCTCAGAGGACCTGCTGGGAGAAATGGCAATTGTAGCTTTTGAGACAGCATTAATCACAAGAGCTCTAGGTTTGAATCTCAAGATACATCAGCTAGATGTGACAGTTTTCATTTTCTTGTGATAGAAGCTTGGCTTTTGCTACCATGCACTCCAGCCCCAGAGGGGAGCCCTTGTAAACTAGAGTAGAATCAGACTGAACAAACAGCAAATATTTAGGAGCCTCAGGGCATGAACAACTGAGATTCATTTATTTATTTTGGTTGTAGCCTACAACTTTCCCTGTAAGCTTGATAGGAGAGAAATGTTGTGGGAGACCTGCTCCTTTTCACCTCTTCCTTGGATCGCGTCATGTACATCATCAAGGATGAATGGTGGTTGTGGAGGAGTCAGGAAGACAGAATTTGGGTGTGGGAGACTCAGGGCTCAGTGGGGAGATCCCAGAAGGATGAAGCACACTGCAGGTGGGCTCAGGGAGAGGAAGAGCCAGGACCTGCAGTAGGGAAGGGGTTAGGTTCAGTGAGCTCGGGTGAAGAGCCTCCATCACATGCGCCGGAGAGGTTCTAGTCATTATATCAGAAGCCTGGGCCCAAGGGAAATAAATAGAACAAGTTAAGGAAGGATCAGCCTGAAATGATCCAGACGTGCAATAAAGTCCCAGGTTGCTGAAGGGGGAGGGAGGGAAATTCCTGCCCTCCTCAAAGCGAGTGAGTGATTAGCTCTAAAAGCCATGTGCCAACGCTCCTCCGTCTGCCGCTGTTCAAGATAAAATAACAGGTCATCTGTTGGAGCAGAGGTCCTTCCAGACCGAAGTCTAATTTTTGTGCTCCAGGGGCTTAAGTGCTGGTTCAAAGGTCACCAGGCAACACCAGTCGCCGAGCAAGGCCGAAGCTCATTTTCACTCAAAACAGAGCCTGCAGAGCAGGACCCCGCGCTCAGTCAATCACACGCAGTTTGTATCTGCACAGTCTCAGCGGGGAAGGAGATGTTTAGAGATCAATGGTGTAGACAGATGGTGCCAGAGCAGATGCTGGTGCAGAGGCAGAGGCTTACCTTCACTCACGTAGCCAAAAGCTTGAAGCACAGATCTGCAGAATAAACTTCAGCAGCTACAGATAAGCCTGAGGGGAGCCCCTGTGGCCCTGTCTGCTTGCACCAAAACTCTGCGACTTCACCCAGGATCCCTGTTATCGCTACATAAGCTGTGCCTTCACCTGCGTGGTAGATGATCTTCATCCCAACAAAAAATGCGTGCAGGTAAGTGAAGATTTCACTGAACGCTTCCCTCACAAATAAATAAATAAAGTAATTTTTTTTTTTTTCCAGAAAACATATCAGAAACATTGATATTTGTGGGCTGAAAGGACCTTTCATTTCATTTCCATCCCTCTAGTTTCTTATTACTGGAATAGCAACAGTTAATAAAGTTAACAGTGTGAAACAGAGCAGGGAGAGCAGCGCCTGAAGCACAACACCCTGGTCCTCCCTGGGTGCTTGGCATGGTGCCTCACTGGGAGGAGGGTCTGGGGATGGGCTGGCAGAGAGCTCTAGTAAGGAAAAGGTGTCACCATGCTTGCCTGGAGAATGGATTTTCTTCTTTTTTCCCCCAACAGCATGAAAAAAGTGCACCTAAAATCAATGAGAAGCCCTTCATTCATCTACCGTGTAAGGAGGTAGGGAGAACCACCCAACAATTCAACATGGTGCTAATTTTAGAGGCCAGATAAAATGGTGCTAGAAACTTTGGAAAAATAAATTAAATAGGATGCCCAGGAACCCAAGGCCTGTTTTAGACCAGATGTCAGTCCAGGTGGCCAGGTGTCACCTGGGCTGTGAACTTCCACCTTGTCCTCTTCACCCTTTGTTGTTCCACAAACAAATATTTACAGTCCTTGGTAGCCCTTGGAAAAACCATTGTCTTTCCTTGGAAATAACCCACAAAACCCAAGAACCAGCCCCAAAACAGCTGGAACCCAAAAGCTCTCAGGGGCATGTTGAGGTGCTCTACAATGCATTCAAGGCTTCAAAGTGTTTACTCCTTTTAGGCACGGAGTGGCTTTTTTCCCTAACGAAGCAATCTGTTTCACAGCTTCCAGCCCAAAGTGTCAAGCAATCAAGCAGGAGCTATACCTTAACAATTGCTAATATATTTCAGCACCTAATGAATCTCTGCAAGAAGGGAGACCTAAAGGATAGAAACAGTCTGCAGTTAACTCCTGCCCTCCCCTTGCAAGGATTTTTATCCCCTGCCTCCCAGTCTATGTTTTTACTGAGTGGCAATTAATTAAAAAGATCAAGATAGAAGAGAGATGGAAACCTTATTACTGGTGTTATATTTCCATACTAGTTTTGCCCAGGGAAAAACTTTCCCAGGAGATTAGCTAATAGTTAAGCTATTAAAGGCTTCTAAACTGAAAAGGTGATTTGCAAGGTCAGGCAACTTTACTAAGCTGGTAGTTTCAAAATTATCCTGGGTTCCTTTACTAATTCATCGATCAAAATGACACGTTTTAAATTACAGATGAAAATGGAACAGATTTAAATTCCCGTCATGTAACCCCTGCAAGAAAACTACACATTACAAGCCTCTAACTGTGGTAATTGTTAAGTGAGAATGAAACATTTGTTCTTATTATGAAGTGTTGATTTACTACAAATTCACAAAAGCTGAACCAACCTTCACGCTGAAAACACACAATCTACCCAGCCCCTCTCAGGTGTTTTGAGCAGGTAATGAGATATTATTGCCCCACTAGCTTTAGTTGTCCTGACATTTCCCAGTTTAAAGATAGGGATGCACTTCCATATGCTGGGAAGCAGGCACACAGAGAGATGTAAGGGAGGGCTTTTCTCATGGATTCACTAACTTAAACGGTAAAAAAAATTCTTTTTGGGAATCCAGGACACAGCTGTGCTCGTAGGACCTACTAGGGTGGGTGTGTGGGGTTTCCAGGCTAGCTCTGTTGTTCAGCCGTGGCTCTGCTTTGAAATTGTGCGTAATGCTAGGACTGCCTTTTGGGGTAATTGCAGGCTGGGCACCGCAGGTAGTTGCATTTGGAATGTCACGCTTTGGAGAGCTGGGCATCTATTATATCTGAAGGCAGGTGCAGAGGGGAACTTTGTGTGCTTTTCACAGGTAGAAGTTGGGGTTTGACAGCAGGAGGGGCTAAATGAACCCACAGAGATACATCCAGCCAGGCCTGGATCATGCAGGAGAAATTCATTTTGTATTTGAGACGAAGCCAAAAAATATTAGCTTTGTTCACAGAGGAGGTTGTGACTGGGGTTACCTGGTTTGTACTGAAGTAGAGGAGCTGAGGCTTCATGGTGGTGCTGCTCCAGGTTGTCTCCTGCTTGGGCCACAGCTCCCCAGCACGCAGGTTGTCCCGTGTGGCAGAGGTGCTCTACGGAGAGGCTGTTCCAGGAGCAGCTCCAGATACAGTCCCAGCTACAGGCCATGATGCTGTGCTGTTGGGTTGCTTTTCTTTCCATCTGGCCCCTCTGCGTCCTCCAGCAAAGGAGTCAGCACTTGTGGCCACAGCTGTAGCAAAACCCATATGTCGAAGCTTGGATCATTTTCTTTCCCAGCCGAGGCATCTGGATCTGTGGCTTGTTCAGCTAATAGCCTTGCTGGCAGGGCTGCAAACAGCTCTGGAGCAAAACAGCCATGGGGAGGCTGAGGGAGGAGCTCACCTGTCCTACAGGGCACTTTTCGTTCTTTCTTTTCAAAGGATGTGACTCATTGACATCAATTTCATAGACATCCAGTGAAAAATGCTACTGGATAATAACAACCTCCTTTCAAAGTCCCTGCTATCGTGTGTCCTGCTACTTCAACAATTGCTCCTGTCAAGTTAATATGTTTATAAGTTTTTTTTATCATCGTGAATCAGTTGCAAAATATTCAGGCAGCAGGACATATGGAAATCATATGGGGTTTTACTGCGTTACACTTGAAAGGGATCCCTCGATGAGCGTGGGGCCTCAGGGGTGGCAGGATGCTGCTCAATGCCAGGCTACCCCGGCACAGCCGAGGGGTGACGCAGGGGAGACAAGAACCCGGAGCATCTTGGTCTTTCATCTTTGGGGGATCACTGAGCTATCCTGGCTGGAAGTGTATTTGGTGCTGGTCAAAAACCTCCCACTGAACTTTTTCCAGGGAGGATGTAGGGTTTGGTTACATGAACGCCATCTGTGTTTTTGAAGCGTTTGTTTTTTCTATCAGAAACTGAAACCCCCAGTGGTGAGCAGCCCAGGTCTCTGGATCCAAAGCCTGACAAGGGGATTTGCAATGCCATGAGCACAGCGTTAAACATCACAGTGATGTCTCCTGAGCTGTCACCTCCCTGCTGCCAGGGAGCTGAAAGTGAGACATGATGATGACATGAGCCTCCATGCACATCTGCTGGGACTGGATCCTAGCAGTCCTACTAGTTTTCCCCTAGGCAAACTCCACCCTTATAGGAACATTATGCTTTTTAAGATAGGGTAACAGACCGTAGCATCTCTATTGTAGATCAGCCGTAGAACCTGCCCCTGGCTGCGTGATAACTCCAGAGCAGTGTACAAGCAGGCATCACCCCAGGCCAGCTCACACATTTGCTGTTTTAATTTTGCCTTTGCTGTTCTGAAGGTGAACAACCTCTTGCACCCACGCAGAATTTGAGGGGTAAGCAAATGCATCAGCCAAGCTGATAGAAAAACAATCCAGACCTGTGTGGGCAGAAAAATAATCTGCTTTGCAGAGGGGCTGAAGCAGAGGGTGGAAGAAAGAAAGAGAACAAGAGGGAAAGACAGACATCTGCCATGCAGCTCCGGCTCTTGTGGCAGAAGCAATGTGTTTGCTCAGAGCAGAGCAATACTCGTTTACCCGGGCAATGCTGCTGTCACATGTCAGGCACCAAACAAAACCGTACATCAAAGCTACCAAGCACTTGCTAAGCAGCAAGCGTGACCCTTTGTCATATAGGGGTACATATATGTTGTTTCACAGTGGAATGCAGTACATCGTGCTGGACTAAAGCGGCAGACGCCTCCAAATACGCTGAATGATGGAGTGCCTTTGTGCTGGGGGAGAACATCACTTAGCTATTACACTGCAACCATCAGGCTTATTTGCTTCTTATTTAAGTATTTCTGCTGAAGCTGTGACATTAAAGCTTTTCCTCACTTGTAGTCTCGTGGTGGGCAATTTTTTATTTTTTTTATTTTAACATGATGTGCTTTATATTGGCACCTTTCTTAACGTCACGTCTGTGGTTCGTTGGCTCAGTGAACAAGAACTGGCTGAGCAGATGTGTGAGTTCTGGTTGAAGACCATGAAGCCTGTGAATGGCAAGCTTTCTTTAGGGGACAGCACGTGGGTTATTATTATTAAACCAGAAAACATATGTGAATAATTGAGGAAAAGGATCCAGCATTTAGCTCAGAATGTCAGCTTGCTGAGAATAATGTATCTCTGCATTTTGACCTGTTGCTGACAACAAATATATTTCACTGTTACCTGGATAGCAATGATGAGACTTTTTTTCCTCGTCTAAATGAAAGCCAGTTGAGAGAAGCTGGCAACAGACAAATGATGCTCATTCCACCCCTGCTTTTACTTAATGGCTGATATCAAGATCCTCAGCATTCATTGGTGACATTACTATTAAAAACATATTTCTTTTCTGACTCTTCTATTCCTGCAAATCAAGCATGGAAATAAATCTGTGCCAATGGAGCGGTGAGCACGCAGCCGTAGGAAGGAGCAAGGCTGGAGCCTGCCATGCTGTGCACCTGCCTGCTGCTCGCCAGGCATCACCTGCGCCCGGGGACCTGCAAAACCCCAGGGAGCCAAAATGCACTGGACTGCATGGAAAGGGTGCAAAACCCAAAGGGTAAAGGAGCTTCCATCAGCCCCCGTATGCCCTACATATTCAAGAGGGTGAGGAAGGTTCCTCACGTGGTTTCTCTCTGCTGGCATGCTGGAAGCACCAGGATGATGGGTAGATGGTGCTTGAGGGGATTTGCAGTCTATCAAAATATCCCTGTGTCAGTATGTGGCTGCAGGAAACTGCTAAGGGCAAAATAACCCCCAGCAGGTTCTGTGTGATTGTTGTGCTGAACAGCATCTGATGTGCATGTGGTATGTGATACACGAGCACCATCCTGCCCAGATCAGGTCTCTAGGATTGAAAATATATGATGAGTTAAAATTTTGTGTGAAATTTTAGCTAATTGCTTTGGTGAGTATTGGAAAACATTACTTCCCCCTTTCATCCCCAGAAAGGGTTTTATTGGGGCAGATGAGTAAGTGTGTCATAGTCTTTTCCATTATGGAGGACGTTTTTTAAACCACAAGCGTGGATGAGGAGGAATTAAATTGCCTTACCAGATTGGCTTAAGGTGCTAAAAAATACTGTAATGGTTTCTAGGACAAGGTGGGACAGCATAGTGAATCAGAAGAAATTTAATGACAAGTGAAAATGTCAGCTTTGTTTACATTAACCAATCATGAGACTGAGGTTGTTTCTCCTCCAGTTTATCTGAATTTCCCTGTTTATTTTATTATGTGTTCTTGGGACTCGGGCAAAGCTTTACCTGATTGTCTGGAGGCAGCACAGAGAGACATAACTTCAGGCTTCTTAAGATCTACAGATTAGGAACTTCAGAGTCGCAGCAGCGTGTGCAGAAATGATCAGGTAACCACTGCGGGGGGTTAGAGTATCTGGTGACCACTTCTAGCATTCAAAGGGAAAAAAACAGCCTTGTAATGACACCACCTAAGGACCAGATGGGAAAAGGCAGAGGAATGGAAGTGAAAAAAAGACACCGAGTGCCTCTATACTCATGCCATTATGATATGGCCAGAGCCTGTTGGTTTTCTCTTTGCAAAATCCTGAGGTAAGAAGGTCTGTTTCAACCCAAACCGCTCTGTGATTCTGGACAAACACGGTCAATAGTTTTGCTGCCAGAGGAGATGCTGTGCGATGGGAGAGAAATCCCATCACCCTTCCTGCAGGGTGGCCAAACCCCACTGGGGTCTGCACTCTGTGGAGGTGTCCCTGGGTCCTGCTCCATGCCAGGATGTCAAAAGCAAACACTGAGATATGGCAACCTGTGCTCTGCAAGCAGCCTGGGTTAGCAGGCAGTAACATCCCTCTCCCCTTCCAGGATCCAACAGAAAATAATGTGATGTGGCATCTTCTATCACTCTGTTTTTCATCCAACTCCACAAGGACAACGTGTGACAAATCGATCACGCAAGATTGATGAGGCCACTGGGTGAAGGCTGGGTGAAAACCGCTTCCAGATTTCACACCAGCTTTGCTTTTGTGCTCCAGCTGAAAGCACGACTTTATTGCACAAGCATAAGTAACGCAGGAAGGTACTAGCTGCTTCAGAGCCAGGCTTTTTATGCAGCTTTTGTTTGTGTTAGTTTTAATTTACTGCTGAAGTGAATCTGAGACTGATAGTTTTTATGATTTTTTACCAAGAAAAGACATTAAGCTACTTTCTTTGGCTGCTCTTCCTACCCTGCAGAAATTATTTATCCAAGCACAGCAAAGTGGGTCAGGGGAAGAGTAAAAAAAAAAAAAAAAGAAAAGAAAGAAAAAGAAGAAACTGCCCACAAAAATCCTGATTCCCTCACAGAAGTTGGATTAAGGCTCGAGATACTGGATAACAACCACTTGCCACATTCTCCATTTCAAAGGAAAGGTGTCAGCTCAGACAGCAACACAAAAAGGCTGTAAAATCTCACTTCCATGGTTTGCCAGGCTGGCCACAGAGGCAGCACCAGAGAGCAGGATTTGTCTCTCCAGGCTGTCTGCCTTATCTCAAGACACGTAGATCCCTAAAAGCAAGTTACTTCCTTGATTCCATGGAAATAGAGCAGAGAAAGCACTTGGGAAAATGTGGGTGAGCAGTAGTGCCTGTGGGGAGGAGTGGGGAAAAGGGAAGGAAGCTTTTTCCCCCCCCTGCAAACTACTCAGTTCAGGTGAAATAGGAGAGTCACATCTCATCCCAACTCTCTGAATTGAGGGGAGTTTGCTGAGGCCTCAGACTGAACCAGGCTATGCACAGATATCATCAGGACTGCAGGTCCTGCTTGAGAAAAATAAAGAGCTCAAGTTGCAACAGAGGAGTGAGCTAGGAGTGAAATAAGAGAGGAGCAAGCAGCCTGCCTGACAGCTCCCTGTAGCTCAAACCGAACAATCAAGGCTGCAGCAAAACCCATGAGCAGCAGCACCCTGCTGCAGGAAAAGTCAGCATGGTACAGCCAGGAGGGCTGGGGTCCACACTGGTGCAGAACAACCTCTGCAGGAGCACTGGAGGAAGAGGAGAGTGCACCGTCGGTGAAGGCAATCTGTGCAGAGGAGCATGGAGGCTACACAAGCCACACCAGCAGCTCAGCTAATTGAGCAGGATCTAGCATTAATAAACCAGAACTGGAAGAAAGGAGATAAAACTAGGCAAGGCTGTTGGCAGAAGGATGTTTTTCTCATCTCACCAGCAGGAATCTAGCCACCCACAAAAATGTAACATGTTTCTTACGTTAGCCAATTTAAACCCCAAGTTAATCCTGATAGACTTCAGGTGTACCATATGCTGTTATTTATTTGTGCCTCCCAGTGCAAACCAGTGACCCAAGCAGCAAGGCATGTCTAGTGCAGGCAAAGGAAGAGGTAGCACTTTGGTGGGGGGAAATCCCTGGACCAAGAAGGTAGGACATCTGCAGTGGGATTTTCAAAATAATTTTGGGCTGAGTGAAGTCTGATCTCACTGAGGTTAATTGGAGTTTTATTCCCAGTATCCACAGGAGCATCAGTACTAGTGGTAGAACCAGGCAGTGTATGCATGGGATGTGGTGAGCTCTCTGGTGGATGCCAGCTCTGCTGGTAAATCTGGCCTTGATTAAGGCAGCAAAGCTCATTCTTCAGAGTGACATTGTCCGTGACCTCTGTGGGCTGCATGGGGCATCGCAGACAGCCCCGTGAGCACAGCCCACCTCTCCTCATTCTCTGGTAAATAGCTCAAAAAAGGGAAAGCTGAAAATCACCTGAACCAGCAGGAATAGACCTTTAGCAGGAAAGTGGATAACTTTGGGGCAAGAAGACCAGTGTTTGCAAAATGAAATTCCAGAATGACTCCAGATTGTCCTGATTAAAGCCAGATTTGTTGCCTCACTTCTATGTAAGTCAACTGTTAGGTTGCTTCTATTCCTTAGGTGTTTCCATGGCTACTTAATGAAGCCCTCCCACTGGCTTCTCACTGGAAAAGCAGGGACAAGGCTTAAGAGCCTTTGAGGGGGGAAAAATAGCTGAGTAAATCTGGCCTCTCCTCTGGTAGTCTGCCCTTCCTGACACAAGAGACATGCTGTTGGTTTCCACAAAGTGATTAGAACCAGAGGTGAGACCTGTGGGCAAACTGGGAAATATCATTTGGCTCATCCCATGCGATCTTTCCTCCCTAGAACGTTTTAAACTCAAGCCGTGCCGGCGTGGAGCCTCAGCTTGCTCGCAGATGTCAGGATGAAGTGAAGAAGCTCATTTCCGCCTGGGAGAGAAAGGTCACCGAGGAGCACAGCTCGTGGCAGTGTCCTCCAGCACGTGTGCACCCGTCAGACACGACAAGAGGGACGTTTGCCGTGCAGGCGGTGCGTTTTGTAGCTCTGACTCGTGCTAGGTGTAAGTGTGTACTCAGCCTTAGCACCCTTTCTGAACACCTTAAAGTCCTTTCCCCTGGTATTTCCAAAGAGCAGCTCTTCAAAGTGGGTGATTTCCAGAGTGGCTGGTTGTGCAGACGCGTCATGGCAGACGGTCAGAGGGAAGGCGTGCAGCTGGAGGAGCGCTGGGGCTATATATTTTGCAGTGTTTGGACGGTTTGTGAGCATAGCCTGAGTCAGCAGTCTGTGTTTTCTCCCAGGCAAAAAGAGATATTTCATGCAAACTTCACCATCCTGTTCTCGTTTCCTGTGTATAAGAAATGACCTGAAGGCGGAGAAGGAGACAATGCAGAAAACTGCAATGCGTGAAGGGTACTAATAAGCCAGGAGCATTTCACAACAAAGCTTTTCATCATCTGAATTATTTAACAGCAGAAGTATTGGGGAAAAGGAGGGGGTTACTGGCTTACTGTGAAAACACTGTGGGAGCCAGCAGGGAAATGCAGTCTTCGCTTAGCCACAGCGAGGAAGAGGAAGTCCCCTGTACAAGGGCTTGTGCATGGGTTCCTGCAGCCTGTGCTGAAGGCAGGAGCTCAGGGGTTCTGCAGATCAAATGCTGATGTCTGTGCCATCAACAAAGCTGTATATCCACAGCACTGTGAGTGCCACCTGTCACTACTACTGTTTCTGACATTAATCTTAATACCCCTTCTCCTTCCATTGCATGCATGAATCCTTTAAAAATCCAATTTTGAGGGAATTTGAATTCTATTTTAAAAAAAAAAAAAAAAAAAGGCCTGTAAAAATCCTGACCACAACATACAGCAGTGCAATACTTTCCATCGCTGAAAGTTTCTCTTAGGAAATCAGCTCAGCTTTTGGGGGTCTGACTATCCAAAGGGGTTGTGCACAGCCTGATGCAAGCCAGTCAAAGCTCAACATCTCTGCAAAGTCAGTCCTCTGGGAAGCAGAAGCTGAACAGGCCACGCAGGAGCTACTGGAGTCTTTCTCTGGAGGAGATGCAGAGCTGGGGTCTGGATCACACATGGCTGGGACCATCCTGGCAGAGGCTTGCAGAACTCAGACTACCTGCTAATCTGGCCTGAATTTCAGCTGGCAATTCACATTAACAGGGTCTGGGACAGGCCTCTTCTTCTGGGTCAGCCTCTCCCCAGCAGTGACTCCTTCAGTACTTTTACCCTTCCTCTTGTATGTGCCTGTTTCCAGATTACCATGGGTTGGGAACTCAGCCTCGGATGAATTGCTCCATGCCTAGCATTTTGTCACTGCTCTGGGGTCATCAGCAGAAAAACAACTCAACGTTCATCATCATTATTGTAATTATCGCTGTGATTGCTGCTCATTCCCAGCAGAAGTTTCTCACCAAGTAATCCCTGATAAACCATCAACAAATGTCGTTTTAAAAAATAGTTTCCAGTAGGAATAGTGCACACTTCCAGCTTCTTTGGCTGGAATGGGCTCAGAGCTGTGGCTGTGTAAGCAGCATGCTCGTATGGGTACCAGCACTGAGCTCTGTACAGCCCGAGTGAGAACAGCAAAAGGTAACTGGGAAATAGTCGTCAGCAGTGCTTCTAATCATCGTGGGCCTCCTTTGACACGTGTTTTTAATTGCTTTAAAAGAAGAAAAAAAAAAAAAGGAAAGAAGAGAAATAAAAACAGTTATGAATAATCTAATAAGCTTACCAACCACCTGTGAAACGTGGCTTCCCAGCTGCACAGAATCAAATGCAAGAATAGAAAACAGAGCGTTCTCCAAGGTAACACACATTCACATTAGATGCGTGTCATTCTGAGGCCGCAGAAGAAAAATGCATTAATGCCATTTTTGGCTCACGGTGCGCATGTCACTCTGAAAAAGTATCTTGGAGGAGTGTTTATTCAAGGAACACAGAGAATCTGCTTTAAAGTCAAAAGCTAGATGGGGGAAGATGGATGAGAGAAACCTGCTCCTTGGCATCATTTCAAATGAGAAAACGATGTCGTCAACAAAACCCCACGTAGCATTAATTTGAGGGATTGCAGTCCAGCAGGCAAAATTACTCAAGAATAATTAAGCATGTTTCCCTGAAATAAAGGTATTCAGGAGTAAGTGCTCAAGCAAAGTTAACATGCAGAGCTGTATAGGTGGCTTTATTCAAGGAGTAATTTGTTTTCCTGCTATGAAAAGAGGGTTATGTTCTCTGTGTTCTGGAGCCACCCAGCAAACGTCCTCGCGATGCTGTTTTTCATGGGAACGAGCTGTTTCATGGAGGGAAAAGGTAACATCCTGACACAGAGGAAAAAAGAGAACTGTATTTTCAAGACTGTTTTGACATGTTTTTCTTCTACATAGAACCAGACATCAAATACAGCTTCTTAACCACGACAGCTAAGTGACCCACCCAGAGAACTCTTTTTCCACAAACAATATAACGTCGGGAGAAGGAGCCTGAGAGGAAAAGCAAACAGTCCTTAAAGCAACTACTTTATTTGGATAGTTCTGAACCACTGGTGTTGGGGGCAGGTTTTAAGTCGGTGGGCGTGAGGAGAGGAAAGCTTATGGTTTTGATTTGAAGTAGCCACATCAAATCTTGTTTTAGTGAATGGAATGGCAGTATTTTGAAAAAACACATCCTTCTTAAGGGGATGTTAGGGAAAACAGCTCCATGGCCTGATGAATGATAAAAGCCAACATGTTGGCTGAGGAGGAAAAAAAGTTGCCTGGAAGGCAGATAGTTGGATCAGTGCAAGTGTACCTTCCCTGGTTGGAGCAAAACCTGTTTGGTGAAGGAAACTGTTACACACATGGTGCTGTTGGACAGGGAAGGGCTAACGAGCAGCACAGACATCAAAATGTTCTTTCTTTCCCACCATGTGGACTGCTGAAGTGAAGTTGTGCACACAGTGTTGGGAAGACATTTTTGCTGTGAAGAGGCCTGGAGCCCCAGTTACAGACCTCTCCACCCATCCTGTGCAGTTATGGCCTATCAGCCAAGTCCCCAAGTCATCACTGATGCAGCAATGATGAGCCACAAACCTGCGTGCTTGCTGCTGTGTGTTGATCAGTAACAAGATCTGGAACAAAGGAGACATTAAAAGTGACTGCTGGGCAATGAGGACACCTCTTGCAGAATCTCCTGGCCTTTGTCTTCAGCTTTCCCTTGTACTTCTGATAACCATGTTGTAAACTTACTCTGTGGTTTTGGGGTTGGAAGGAGTCTGACTTCCCATACTACCAGAACATTGCATCTTTCCCAGATGGCTGCTCCTAGGTCTAAGGGAGATTTTTTTTTTTCTTCTTTTCATCAAAGTCCAAGCACAGGGAAGATGACTGTGGTATGGCCAGAATAGCCAAGGGCCTTCATACGAGAGCCTTCAACAGGCCGTGAAGCTTCTGGCAGAGGCAGCCAAAGATCAGCACTTCCATGAAGGTTTCTGAGGTCTGGAAATGTGTTTTCATTCTGTTGCGGAACAAGAACAAAACTTGTCAAACGCTCCATGGAAATGCATATATTTTTTTTATTATTGTTGCCATTGAAACATCTGTTTTCAGATTGAGGAGATCAGGGTTCTCATTTAGATCCTTCTCCGCTTATAAATTGACCCCAGAAACTCTGAAAACTTTCCCATGAACACATTATTAATGGGACTATTTCTCTGTGAGATGTTTTGCTTTGAATGAAGCAGCATTTTCCAACAACAATCTCATTAAGATGTTTGAGTGGCTCCAGTCTCAAAAGCATGAACTGTTTTTTTGAGCATCTTAAGCTCCTACTGCAAAAAGCGTGGTAAAAAGGTACCATTATTGTCACTCATCAGATAGGCAATAAGACAGTATTCACTTTGCATATCTGTAGCAGCCTCGTATCAATGGATCTTTGTTTGCAACAAATCTCTTACAAAAATGGGAAAAAGAAAATACCATGAAATACCTCCAGACCAGCCTCTCAGTGCCATTCAGCTAGGATGCATTGTGGTCATTAATCACCCACATTTAGGCAAGCAGTCAGAAAAGCCCAGCTGTCCAGGGCCACAATGCTTTCCTTTATTACATCAGTGTCTCCCTACTAACAGGACAGCTTCAGCACACGATCTCCAAGGAGAGCCATAGAGCCTTATTCCCAAGGTGGCCATTGTGGCATTGTTTTGGATCAAAAAGTTCATGGACTTAATGCCCTTAAAAAATCCCAGTTCAGCCTAAAGATCTTCTGAAGGATTTTGTACTGGAGATATCTGATCTCGCACCGGCACCGTGTTTACCCAGCCGCTCCCGTGACACCCTGGGGTCTCCAGGGAGTGTGAAAGTGAGCTTGTTTGCCCCTCCAAGCCTTCCCACAGTGCTGTGAGTGGTTATAGACACCCCCCTCTGGAGGTGCGCTTTTGGAATGGGGTTGGGCACTGAGCAAGCTCTGAGCTTCAAACAAGAGGGGGCTGCCTGATGCATTTAACGTGTGCTTCATGCCAGGGCTGATTGAAGCACTGACCAAAGGACTCCTTATTCCCCCCGCCTCAGATATGCACAGAGCCAGGCTGCTGCATTTCCTCTTCTCACCTCTAATTCAGGCTCTTTTCCCATTTTTTTCCTCACCAGCATCCACTTGCAGCTCCGTGGTCTGTGGTTTCGCAGGGGATCTGGTGCCAGGAGCCATTTGGGCGATGCCGGGTTTCACCAGGCTGCCCAACACATCCAGGTAGAGCGTTCTCCCATGCAGGACCACGTTCCCTTGTCCTCACGCTGGAGCTGGCACTACATGTCTGGAGCTGCTCATGGCTGCCCCCTCTTTTGGCATCACCTCTTCCCATCAGTGCCTTCCAGGGACTAAATTCACCACCTTTCCAACCCACAGCTTTGGAGTGGGTTTAGAATTTTCCCCGGGCACATTCCTATGGCCTCTAGTTTCCAAACTCTCAGGAATTTGCCACACAAACATGCTCCTTCCCTTAATTTGTTTCTTTCAAGTAATTAGATCGGGGATTGTTTGCTACCTGTCATACCTTGGTTTAAGCCATTTGGGAACAAAATCGGAAAAGGAAAAAAAAAATGAGAAGCTCGCAGTGGATTAAGACTGCTGATTGTAGTAACAAGAGGGGGTATTTTAATGACAGGTTTAAGACTTGCTAAGTAACTGCCATGAGGATTATGTATATATTTTGTAACAGGGTAAGATTAACAAATAATCCTTTAAAAAAGAAAAAGAAAGATCATGAACAACTTTTCCAAAAGAAAAATAAACTACAAAAACACCAAAAACCTTTGAAAATTCCACATACAGAAAATTTTCCTTTGAAATCTTGACATCAGTAGGTATTTTCAGGCAGGAATACACTGATGTGTCTTAATGTGAGTAAAACGGTGTTGATTTATACCACATTTAATTTGAGAATTTCTTAAGAGAACTAACAAGCTCTTTGCCAAGGAGCAGCCTGGCATCCTCAGCTGCAGGGAGCGCAGTCTGCAAGGAGCAAGCTGCCTTTCTTAGAAAATGAGCTCTTGCTCCCGAATAATGCTGTTATTGATACCTAAATGTCATATGGAAATTTCGAGGACACTTGGGGCCTTTCTCTTTCCTGACTCCATGAGACCTGATCTTAACCCTCGCCCAGCTGAGTCTCTGACCAGCCATTAGCTTTGGATTTGACCCTTTCTTTCTGCATTCATCGCGAGGCGGTGAAGTAGCGCACAAAAGGCTGTTATTTTTGTTCATTATCAGCAGTAGGAATGCACTGCCTGTAACACCTTCTTGGCTATATGTGCTTCATAGATTCTTGGATTTAACTTGAAGCTGAGCATCACCAAATCCGTTTTCCAACTGCAAACTCGGGAGTCACTGGATGCAACAAGACCCAGAGCCCACAGTGGGAATCTCTGGTTGAAAGTATTTCTGAACTATACCTTGACGAATAACAGCAATTCTTTTTTTCCAAGAAGGAAGTCCTAACACTGCCATATTTTGTAGAGTGGCATAACTCAGTACTGCTTCACTTAAAATCAGCAGGAAAAACACATTCTATGGAAATAAAGAGAAGAATTAACAGAGCACTTTTGGTAGGAGGCATCTAACTAGCCTTTAAAGTCTCCCTGAGCAGAGAGAGATGAAAGCAACAGCCTGTCAAACTACAGGAGAAATCCCAATGGCCAAAGGCTTCATCCATGGGTAGTTTCATTTCCCCATTGCTGACTAGCACAAGGCATACCTCAAATCTCAGACACAGAGGTGGGACTCAAGTTGTGTTGCAGCTGTGACATTAAGTTATATTTTGGGGCTGCAGAAGACCATTCTGAGATTAAAGACAGGGAAATGAAAGCCAACCGTGATTTAGATGAAGGTGGGAAACAGCAAAAAATGACAAAACAGGAGAGAACCTTCCTCAAAAGCCACCGAGATAAGTGTAAGCCATTTCACTTACCCAGGCAGGTTTTGCAGCAAGCCTGTGGTTAAGTGTCCAGTTGTGGTCTTTGTTTGGTCCATGGCCACAGAGAAGCAGAAACTGCTTTTTCTCCCAGAGAAGCAGTTTCTTGCCAAGTATCCCCACACAAAGAAAACAAACACACGAGGAGGCACCATCACAGATACCTAGGGAGATAAGCTGCAAAAACATGTGCTCTGGGCAAAAGTGCAAGGTGCAGAATGTGAGTTCATGATCTACATGTGTTCTTCACTCTGTTTTGTTTATTTTTGCTCGGTTTTGATGTGTTAAATTAAGGGATAGTTCATGGCCGTAAGTCATCTTCTTGCTGTTGGAAGCCAAATAGTGGGAAGCAGGTATCTCGCACATCAGAGGCCAGCTGTTTCACAGGGAGACTTCAAATGACTGGAGCGAGAACATGAGCAGTTGCTCCGTGGCTTAAGATGTTGAAGTGACTCCAAAGTTTTAGGAACAAAAATTGCCCTAGGTCTCAACTGCAAATTAGAAAGGGATGAAAATATCTGCTCCTCAAAGCGTTTCGGTTACTGAGACCATTAAACTGCTGGGGCTGGGGCTGAGTTTCCATGATCCCTCGTGGTACAGTTCCTGCTCCAAAGGCTTTATTTGGAGCAGGACCAGCCTGTGCAGCACATGGTGGTAAGTCCAAAGAGGTGATCCCAGCCCGTGTTTGGCTGTGCTCTGCTTTAATACTCTGACTTAACTTCCGTGCAAAATGGGGACAAAAAAAATGACCCATCCCACCGCAGCCAGCTAGCTTCCTGCTAAATCTGTGAGTCCAGCTGGCTCACTGAAGTTCCGTGTGCAATACACAGCGGTGGATAGCCTTGTGAAGGCACAAGCCAAGAGAATCTACAGTTTGGAGAAGGGATGGGTGCTCTCAGCACTTAGAATTGGAAAGATGAACATTTTTTCTTTTCCTTTTCCAAGACATTTTTTCCCATGCAGCAGCTGGCTCTATTACAAAAGTAGTGCAGTACTGATCTGTAAGTGGTTGTAAAGACACCTTAAGGAATTTTAGATAGTCTTGGGGGATCATCCCGCACCTCCAGAAGTCTGGCTGTTGGTCTTTGAGAACCGGCATACATTTTTCTGATGTATGTATCCACAGTGCTGGTGGTCTTAGAGACCAAAACAACTTAGGCAGCAACAAGAAAACAAGGAAAAATCAAATTTTCTTCAGAAATTTCCCTCATCACCGGGAAAAACCTGAGTATGCAGAATTCACAGCTGCTGACATTTAAAGCCATCAACCTCAAAGTGTAGCAATCCTTGCTGTAACTCAGTGATAAAGCAGCGAGCTCAGTGGGCTGTCACAGCCTGGCTACTGGTGCACCTACTGCAGCACACTCACCAGGAACACAAAGGTCAAGGGACCCAAATCTTGTCCAACATGTGTGCAGCAGGGGTGGCTGCAAAAATAAATAAATAAATTAATTAATTAAAAAGTTAAATATTAAAAAAAAAAGCACAAATAAGCAACAAATGTCCGAATTTGTTATTTCTTACTTCAGTTATTCCCTGGCACTGTTTCCAAGTGATGAATTCCAGTGAAGTTTATCACAAAGACTGTTTTCCTCATAAAATTCCAGAAGTGAGGAATTAATTCCTGGTTACTCACCATCCAGTCACCCAAGCAAGAAACAGAGGTTTCAAATCACCTGCGGCCCGCTGGCACTTCAAAAAAAATTAAGCTAAGCAATTTTTTAACCTGTTTCTTTCACCAAAATAGTTTGCGTAAAATGCATACCACTAATGAAGGCTTTTATGGACCACTCCATCTGTGCCAACAGGGGCTGAATTCATGTGTTAATTCATTTGCAATAAATAACCCAATCTGCTCAGAACAGAATATGTTTTTCTCAGCCATTTTGTATTAATCCCTTTACGTTCACCACAACTCGTTGATGCCCACAAAGCCACCAGGACAGGACCAACTAAAGCAACAGTTGTGTAGCACACAACGCACAGCTCAGCATCGAGGTTGCAGCTTTCCTGTGTGTTTTCCCAAATCTAATTTAAAGTCGTAATGTACTTTATTAGCTGCAGACAGAATATTTAAATTCAAAATATTTTTTTAAAAAGTTTCATCTTTTGAAATGGCAATTGACAATATTCAAGCCACATGTTAGCCACTTGTTTTTAGGATAGAGGGTTTACCTTAGTACAAACCTTTCTCTGTTTCTTGAAAAAACAACAATAAAACACTCTTTGCCTTTTATCCACATCTGGCTGCAGCAAAAACAGTGACCCATGGAATTCAAAATTTCATACTTCACTGCTGCAGGCAAAGTCCAGAGGTTATTCTCGCTGTGTTTGTGAAAGATGTAGCGCTGTCAGGAGGAGAAGTGCTTATTGAAAAAACGCGTGGGGTTTCTGTTCCCAAAAATTATGGAATTAACCAGTAGTAAAAGACTTTTTAATGCCCAGTAGTCCTTCATGGGATTTAGTAGGGAATGGCTCTGTTGCTAATTGCAAGATGGGAGTAAACAGCCCGTGTCAGATCTCATGCATGGAGTGCCTCGGCTCAGATCTGCAGTGCAGAAGCAGTATCTCTCCGAGGGTCTGCAATTCCAAGGAGGCTGTTGAACATAAATTACCAAATAATAGCAACCTTGAATTTAAGCTTACACTGAAAATGTTGTAATGCCATAATGAGTCAAGCTTCCTACATATTCAAGGAGGGAAAGAGCAATCAGGAAAAGGAGAATGAATCGAAGCTGTTTTCCCAATACTACCATCCAAAGATCACCATTCCCTATTTCACAAGACCATCAAATAGGACTTAAGGTTGGTCTGAACTGAGGAACTGGGAGTTGTTCTCACATCTTTATTCCTGCTCTTAATTTTCCTGAGATAGCAGCCTGACACGGTTGCTAGAATCCCTACGTATGAGATGTATGAGTCCAAAACCCACCGTTACCATTTTATCGTCCATGTAGCTAATCAGAGGCCTAAATTCATCACTCATGTTGGTGTAAAGCACTCCCCACGTAGAACATAGCTCTATGATGAAGTTTTGGGCTCCCCAAATACAGTCAGTTTTGCTCCAAAGGGAGCCCTGCCACCTCAGTGGGTCCCCACAAAGAGATGGCAGCTGGTGCCAGGGCTCAGCAGCACAGCAGCAGAGGAGGAGGAACTGCCCAGCTTGGAGAGCTTGGTCCATGCTGTGCTCTCCCCTGGCCGCAAGATCAGCACGCTACTCCTTCAAAGGGAAATGTCTGATTCCCAAATCTGGTTTGGGCTGGCATGCATATCCTATCATCTTTCATATGTGTGCTGGGAGAGGGGACTTTACAACTTTAATGATAGCAGAAAGAAGTTCATCTGCCAGTAGGACCTTTAGGAAGCACATTTCCTTTTGCCTTGCATGTGATTCTAAAAAACATTTGGTTGACATCTTTCTTTGAAGCTTCCCAATCATCCTACATATCTACAAAATCTGAGCAGCAAACCATTGACAGAACCACAGTTTCACAATATTTTGATTAAGGAACAACTCGTCCTCTCTGCTTTGATGCTTCCCTGTCTGTGTTTCCTGGAGGCAGGATTTCAACACCGAGCAGGACATTGGATCACATCCATTTAAAGGGGCAATGCTTTTTCTCTGAGCCATTAAATCACGAAAACCACCTGAAAGCAGGGCACGAAGCAGGTATTTAAATGCTTTCCTATCTTGGCGTAGTCTTGAGGATGTTTATATCCTTTCCTGACAAATCACCGTGAGGTCTCAGCACATGCTTTAATGGCATCAAACATGCTTCAGATAGATGCAGAATAAGATCAACATGCTTGTAATTTAACAAAACATTATGCACTACAATAACCTTTGTAATTGAAACAGTGACAAATGAAACAAATAGCACGTTAAAAAATGCTTTATGCACACAGTGTCATTGGCCATTCCTGTTAGATGGAAGATCTGAGTAATACACTCCCTATTATTTCTTTCAAAACCCAAGCCAGCCAGTGCACTGTGTCTTATTAGTCAATTGGGAATGATAGCAGAAGTATTTCTTTCCACTCAGATTGCCTAAGAGTTAACCTAGGCAAAAGGCAGAGCACCAAGCCCTTGTAGATAAGTATCATATGCTTTCCAACTCCATCACATTTGGTTTATATCAGCAGTGCTGAATTCCTCTGCAATTCCCAAAATTGCATTCCAATTAGTTGACATCCACATTAGCTGGATGTTAATCCAGTTAAAAATAAATGCAAATTTTGAAAAAAAAAAAAAAAAAGAAAGAAAGAAAGAAAGAGCTCATATGTGCTTGGAAAGCAAGCTGTTCCCAGTTTGCTGGTTTTTGGGAAGCATCAGCAGTCTTTTTACCCTGTCCCTTTTAAGACCATTTCAGAATGTTTTGTGAGAAAGATATTTTAATGCACAGACCAAAGGAAAATGCAAGAGGAGAAATGCGCGGCCAGCTTCTCTGATGGCCACCTTCATCCACATCTTCTGACCAGAGCCTGTGGTTTGCACAACAAGCCGAGGGGAGCGGCCTCACCACTCATCCAGGCGTCTACGCACTTGTTCGTAGATTTCTAGCTGTGCTGCCATCACTACAGCATTCTTCTTGTTGCAGAGAAATGTGATTAATGAGAAAAGTTTTTCTGGCATGTCACCGCCATTTCTAAAAAGAACTGTAATCAAACTCTAAATCCTGCTGTCCTCTTCCCCCCGAGATCTGCTTGCCCATCGTTCAGCCATACTCTCTCTCTGGGGTTATCTATACTAGCACCATCTGCTGCATCGCAGAGATATTACAGGTTCATTAAGAAAGCCAATTTTGACTGAGGGAGGAAGCATCAAAGGTGTAAGGGGAATTTGCTCCCAGGTGGCTTCCAAGGAGAAGCTCCTGGTGATGACAGATGAGCCCGCTCCATGCAGAACTTGCTCCCAGCCTTGTTTACTTGTCCAGTTTGCTCCCCAAAGCTCCCAAGTTTCCCATGCAAAAAAGCACAGTGGCATTTCCATGAGCCTGCAAGGGGGCTGGCCCATGCTGGGCTGGAGTCTGTGTCCCTGATTACAAAGGGCTTTAATGTCCATTTCTCCACTCCTTTGATCCTGCCCATGGCATGCAGAAGAAAGGAAAATCTGGCTTTTGTCTGAAGCGCATTTAACACTGCTGCCCAGAAATGGGACCTTGTCAGTCAGTGGATTTCATGGGTGGATGAATGAGATCACAACAGTTTTCAGTTCATTAAAAATAAAAGACCTTCCTAGTTCTTGCTTTAGGTCTGTTAGGAAATTAGTGCATTTAATATCAGACCTTAATGGCATCAGAACGCAGTATTATTACTTTTATAAGACAGATACAAGCAGTAGCTAAATAGCTCATCATCTCCTGAGCTGGGGTGGATTTCAGATGAGATCCTGCTGCCCAACTGGTCCCAAATCCCTGATAATAGGCCACAGATGGCACCACAGTAACCACAGGAGTCACGCGGGTGTTCTGCTAAACTGCTCCGCGAACAACGCCTGGGCGCTGGGATCACGTGTCCTTCTCTCCAGCGGGGATTTACAGGAGTTTGAGGTCAGAGCAAAGCCCAGACAGAGCTTTCTTTCTTCACTTACAGGACTTTCAGAATCTAGACAGATACGAGAACTCCTGCAGGATTTTTCCTCTTCAAGAAAAGGAAGCATTTGTCAGAGAAATGCATGCGTGTCCCCATTACCACAGATACCGACCAGATTTTCAGCTTTGCTGTCATAGTGTCACAGCAAACCAGTGCCGTTGTTAACTGGGAGCTTGCCCTTTCAAATACAGTCTTCCAAAAACCTGCTCAACTCTTGTTATGGGAGGGTCTCACCAGAGCCCCCACACCAAACACACTTAAAATCACCAGCAGTTCTTCCAGCACTTGGTGGTGGGCTCTCAGTTCATGTTGCATTCAAGCAGTCCCAAAAATCAAACAAAACCCTGTGCTGGGACCTCTGCATGTCATGAATGGAGTTTCTTGGTGCTAACCTCTCTGCCAGCATTGAGGTCTATGAGCAAATGCTTGCTGCCAGAAGAAAAACTAGGGAAAGCCAGAAAAGCCTCCATGGTTTGTCTGTGATAAACAGGCTGGAAGCAGGGGCCAAAGGCTGTCATGGCAAGGGCTGGAACGATCTCGGTGACAGATATCTGCCCAACTGAAATTTGCTGGCCTGATAGCTGCATGCTCTACGCACCACAAGGCATAAGCAGCTTCTCCTAGCTGACGTTTTGTAACCTATCAGATAAAGGGAAACCCAGGTACAGCCAGCAGCCGGAGCTGAAACACTTCCAGCCAGAAGCTAGGTACGTTTTGAGCTGTGAGTGTAGCTGTGCGCCGGGGCTTTCCCAAGGCTGACTCGTCATCACTTGAAGATTTCCAGCCACGATTGGGTACAGTCCCACAGCAACGCTGTGTTGCTGATGCTGCAGGTCTCCCGCGAGATGCAGGAGATGCAGACAGCAAAGAGCGGTCCCTTGTGATCTTGACATAGGCATCTCTAGGAAAGATCACATCTCCGAAGTCGTGTGTTGATGCGTCAGCATTGAATTCAGCTGGCACTCGGAGCTTCCAGGTAAATCCAGCAAGTGTTACTGCTCATTGATGGTAATTAAGACAGCGAATGTATGTCAGTGGAAAGGCTGTGGATGTAGAAGGAAAATGCAGCTTGCCGCTGTCCAGTGGGCTTAAAATGGTGATGCCTCGTTCTTGGCATAGCCCTACCTGCCCGGTCTGACCTGGGGAAAGGAGGACATCTGTCAGCCCTTGCACAAGTGTCACTGACACAGCGAGGACATCACATCTCTCCTGTGTGCTCTAACTACACATAGCTAAACCATCTGATTCATACTTAGCCTAATTATATTAATACTAAAGCAAATAATCCCAGCTCTTATGCTGTCAGCGTGTAATTTTGGTGTTATTACAAAATCACAGAAAAGGCAGCTGGAAAAGAGCTCATGAGGTCGTGCTGGTGCCAAAAGCTCCAAACCATTCCTGTGGGGTTGCAGTGCCCTGAGCAGCTGCTTTTGCACCAAGCAGCGGTGGCAAATCCCCAAATATCCACACCAGAGCATCCCTACCTTTAACCTAAATCTCTTTTGCCGCAGATTAAGCCTGTGATTTCTTGCCACATTCCCCAGTGGACGCAAAACCAGTTTATCCCTTTCCTCTTTGCTTAAATATTTGAGTTATACTATAATGTCTTCCTGCTCAGCCCTCTCTGCTCAGGATGGCGTGAGCTCGGTGCTGGCTGTCTTGCAACAGAACTCGTGTTTTCTAGAGCTGTCATCATTCTCTGCTGAACTCTCTCCAGATCTTCCCTGAGGTCTGGATCGCAAAAGTTGAACTGTTCACTGCAGCTGAGGTTTGCCAGCCCCAAGCACAGCAGAAAGGCCATGTGCAGGGGGGTGACAGATAGAAACGCATATGACAAGTGGCACTCTGCTTTGTGTGCCCCAGCTTGGTGTCTGCTATCTGTAGAAGTCATTTGGCACATTGGGCTGTCTGTGGGGCATTTCTGGGATGGTCGCCCAAGGCTGGGGAACCTCCTCAGCCCCTTTCTGAGGCAGGCTCACAATTCCTTGCCTGCTTTCTGCACCTGGCCTAGGGATGTGCCAGCATCAACCTTTTTCTCGACTGAGTAACATCCTTTTTATAATAGATGGAGACTTTTGGGTTCTTATCTTGTCCATGAAAGGGCTTACAACACATTTTGTCTTGTCATTGCCTTAATACTGTTGTTTAAAAATACCCTAGGTCCAAGAAAAAAAAAATATATTATTTATTTGTAGCTGTTTTCTTAAAAAATGTAATGAGAAGGAACCCCAAGCAAACACCCTCTGGCCTTTCCAACCACCCCAGGTGCTGAATGTCGACATACCAGGGCAGATTTTCCCAAGACTTATCATGCACCTCCAGGCTTTGGCTGCCTCTGATGGAAAGATGGGAAGAACTGGTGTTATTTATAGACGCTCATTGTTTCCACTTTCTTTCCCAACATTTACACATCTCTGAAAAGAATTGGATGCATCATTTGGGAGAGAACTCCAACCCAGTTTTTATTTTACCCAAATCTATTAGTTTGCTGTGTTGAACTAAGCTTAATATGGGCCTGGTGTTAAATCCTAAAATGAGTTGCAATATATGCATAGTCATTTTTAATTTTAATTCAAGCAACTCAACAGAATGGGACTGATTGGACCTAAAAGTATTTCTCTTCTGCTTTTAGAGCTGCCTCAAATACAGGGACAGCTTAGCTATGATAAACAGTATTTTAGCTCAGATAAATTGCTAAAATACCTGCCCTGGGCTATTGCTGAACATCACAGCGTGGATACCTCCACACAGCCCTGTCCTTTAATGCTGTCTTGCAGGGATTGTGATGAATTGCAGCATGGAGTGGGAGCAGGAGAGCTTGCAAGTGAAAGAAAATAGAGCCAAGTATGACATTAGAAACACAATGAGGGAATAAGTGTTTGGAGAATGAGATCTTTAACGTAATTGCTCTCTGAATGATTAGTCCTGAAGATAGGAAAGTGTGTCTTGTTTCAGGGCTGGACTGACCCTGAGGATCTGGGGCTGTTGCAATAGGTCCCATTCTCCCTTGGTGAGCATTAGGATGGGGGAGGACCACCACCGGGAGGAATAGACCCCATGTGTGCACACACAGACAATAGTCTTTGGCTAATGCAGTGAAAACCGGCCAAAACTCAGAGTTTCCAAATCTTGCTGAAACCCCTTATGTGTAATACCAAAGCACATATTAAACCACCTGGGGCTCTGAATCAATTTTATTTAGTTCTCCTGCAACCACAAGGGCACTCAGGTCAAGAAGAGCCTTGCAGAGGGCAGAAAATCATGAACTTGCTTTAAAAATAAAGCTGGGTCTGTTCATGAAGCATTTGCACGAAGCCTTAGCATGTGACAGCCTTGTCACATGTACGTGACACACATACATGATCCATGTGCCACGCGCAAGCAGCATGGAGAGCAACCCATGCAGTACAGGGTGGTGGCTCACAAATAAATAAATCAGTGGGTTTTGACCTGTGCACTGCAGACCCATGGGGGTCCGTGGTTTGTTTCCAAGCTGTCTGTGAAATGGAGCTAAGGAAAGCCAGTCATCATCAGGTTTAGATGTGTTACAAGGGGGTCAGCATCTCCATTAGAGAATATTTCAATGTCTGAAATAGCCACTAGAAGAGCAAAAGGTACAATAAAAGAGAGGAAAAAAAAAATACTACACTTGCGAATGACTGCTCTATCGTAGCGATAAATACACAGAGGAGTAAACACACATTATGCAATATTGCATTCAAAAGAAATAAACCCTTCCAAACCAAAGTTCATCATAAGAGCTGTTGAGTTACAGATGAGCTTCGCAGATCTGTGTCTTCTGTCTCCATAACACTGAGCCTCAGCATCTGTCAGTGGGTTATTAACCCAAACCGGAGCAGATCCCAGATGTTCTGCCCTGCTTTCCTGGCTGGGTACGAGAAATGGCCAAGCCTTAACAAGCCCTTACCAGGGCTTTGATGTCCAATTATAACCCAGGCTTGCCTGACTTGCAAAGCTGAGTGAATGTCTCACTGGATAGGGATGAGTCTCATGTTTCCCACCACCCAGCAATAATACTAATCTGCTTTGAAAGCTTCAGTCTTTATCACCTGGGGAAAAAAAAAAAAAAAAAAAGTCATCCTTGTCATTTTTTTTTCCTCCCTTTGTGCAATAATAGTATATCCCAGTGCTATAAGCAATGTTAGTCTCAAGGGAAAAAAAATCTTCATTGAATTAATTAACACCATGCACACAAATCTCAAAGGACATTCATCTCGGCAACTAGTGGATGTGCAGCTCGGTGAAACTTTCTCCCAGCTGGAACAGCCTGCTGGACTGGGGCTTCTCCTAGGTGCTCCCTGTGCCTTAGGCCCCATAATCACTGCCGGGGCACAGCAGAGCTAGGAGGAAGGAGACTCCCAGTACTGGAAACATACAGATGAGAGGGAAAACCCCACTGAGCCACTGGAGTGCACAGGTGTGGGTCACAGAATCACAGAACCACAGAATATCCTGAGTTGGAAGGGACCCACAAGGATCGTGGAGTCCTGCTCCTGGCCAGGTCTGCATGAGTTCCTCTGCCTGGTGAGCGTGCACCCAAGGTAGGTGCAAGCACTAAGAGTAAAGCTGTATCTGGGGATTCACTGAGGTGAAATGCTTTTAGGGTGATGTGAAAAACTGATCTATGCATGGAACCGTACAGAGGAGTTAAGATTCTACCTGTAATTATATCAGGTAAGAGAAAAATGCTAGGCAAGGAGCCAACAGCAAGAAAAAACTACCTCCCTGTGGTGTATTATTGTGCAATTAGGTGTGTGTGATAGGTAGCAGATGAAGATCTACCTTGCTATGAAACACCATGGCAAAGAAACCCTAAAAGCTCAGTAAACTGTTCCCACCTGACAGTTCCTAAATTCCTAGACATGACTCACCTTCTATCTTCAAAAATGCATCTGTGGAGTGCACAGGTCTTTTTTCCCGTTGCCACGCTTGAAAAATCCCCACTCACACTGCTGCACTAAGCCAGCCACAGGCATCCACCGGGAGCGTGTTCGCGTGCTGTCTCCTCACGCAGGAGAAAAGCATTTTGGGGATGCCGGGAGCATGACCCAGGGCCAAATGGTGGATGAGAGCAGTTCAGGAACAGAAGGCATGACCCCACACTGCTCCACCGCTAATAATCTCCTGTACCGCTGGGGATTCTCCTTTCCACTAACCACCCCTAGTTAATGCTGTTAGGCACGGCTCTAATTCCATGCCTGCATCACAGTCCCACAGGCATCAGTGGCAAACCTGCCTTTTATTTCAATAACTGCAGGACTGAACCGCAAATATCCACCTTCACGTGACCTTCAACATGCAAGTGAGTTACAGCTTCTCTGTCTCTGGTTTTGTTCTTCTCTTTTCCTGGCCAGATGCTGTAGGATGCCCAAAAATTTGCACCTGAAATGGCACTGAGATCTGCTGCGGACACCATGCGTAGCCTTCAGCATGCAGGCATTTTAATGAGGTATCATTTAATGAAAGTATAATAAGGGGTTTCCAACGTTAATAACAAGGGAGGGTTTTGCATGGACCCAGCAGCGTGCCACATTTTCCAGTGATGTGCCTCCCATCCGCTATGGAAATCCAGCCCTGCTTTGGTGTGGGTGATCGGTGTGCCCACAACTCCTGCCGCCTGCCCAAGCACTGCTGTACGTTTACCACGGGATCCTGCACTGCCAAGTGTTAGCATTCCCCCACCTCCCCTTTCCTTCTCCCACTAATTATTTTCCTTCTCCCACTAAATTTTGGGGAGTCTCGCTGGCTTCAGGTGTCAGTGAGCATGCTTGTGGGGAGCAGCAGCCAGGGAAGATCCAAGGTGTGAGCAGATGCCCTGATGTATCCACTTCCCGTCTTCTCTTACCTGTTTGTTTTTTTGTTGTTGTTATCTGTTGTTTTTTTTTTTTAACATTTTATATGTTTTTTTATATATGTTGTTTATGTGGTTTTACGAATATTTGCAGCATTGTGTTTAATGAACCAAATTGTTTTCACAATTCTGATCTTCCACTGGAGGCAATGGGGAAGTTTCACGGCTGCAGCAAGATCTGGATGGCTCTTTAGTTCAGAAGGCCATCAAGAAGTAATAAAGTGTGTTTGTTGAAAGAACAGAGCCCAAAATCTCTGTGAAGGCAGCGTGTTAGGCTCTCCTTGCCTGTCTCGGTGGCACTGACACAGAGGAACTGAGCAACGTCAGATTGTGTAAATTGGTGTGAATTCTGTGTGAGAGGTGAACAAACTGACTTCTGAGTTGGGTGGTTTGCTCCTTCCCACAAATGGTGTTTAGCCTCTTCTGAAATCACTTCTCGTTAAATCCTCCCACTGAAACGTGCTTGGTGTTTAATAAGAGATGTGTTGCATGTTTAAGGCAGCTGATTTACTTAAATTAGCTCTACAGAGATTTGGCAAATTTGTGACAATTATCTCAGCACTCTCTAGCTGAATGTAAATAATACCGAGGGAGTGCAATTCTCTTCCTTGCCACGATGACAGAAAAAAGGAATAAAAAGTCAGAATCTGGCCAAAATTTTTCAGATGCATTTAAGACATTGTTTTCTATAAATTTCCTTCTTATTGTTCCAGTGTTTTACACCTTAGAAGCCAGAAGTGAAACATCTTTGTAACAAAAAGGAAATCAAGCCTGGATTACAGAACCAGATGCCATTTATTCCCAGTCTGGCAAATGACCCTGGAGTATATGGTAAAAAGTGTGAATAAAACGACACAGACCTCCTCACCAGAGATTAGCAAGTCTGTTTATTTACTTAACTTATGCAGCCCTTGTTTTATATTTGGACACATATGAAAAACAACAAATATTTTAGTATGTGCCAGCTGTTTCATATAAGACCCCAAATGATTTTCCAGCCAGGGCATGCTGGAAGGAGTGGAGATGCCTTCCCACAACAGTTTTTTGATGAACTTTCTTCCTTTTAAAGCATTCAACAGATGAAGTAAGGAAAGAGTTTTACACAAATGATTGATCTCAAAATTTCTTTGATTTTTTTTTTTTTTTCAAATGTTGCTTCACACAGATCTAGGTAAAGTGTCTATGGACACTCTCTGTATGGACCCTGCCCACCCACTTGGTCCTCAGTGTGACAGGCACCATCTGCCCTTGTAGCACATCCCATCGGGGTCTTTCCAGACCATACGATGGGACCAACAGGATAAGGGGGAAGATGAAAGCAGGCACTCATGACCCGCCATGGTGTCTGCAATCCCCACCACAAGAAACGACCCTGGCAAACTCAGTTTTCTGAACTTGCAAGCAAAACAATTTTATTCTGGTTGTTCAGTGGAGTAACACAGACCATCAGAAAAATGCCCAGAAGTTCCTTTACAGGAGGCTGCATGCAACAAGGTCAGGGGCAGTGTGAAGTTGGGAAAAATGCCTCAGCTGAGCAGCAGAGCAGTGTTCACCAGCCCTCACAGCCAGGAAAGAGGCTGGCTCTGAACTTCTTTGTTTCTACTTAACCCTCAGTGACTAATCCGGAGTTCCTAACATTTGTAATATTCTGCTTTAATATCAAGCATTAGCCTAAGCTCATAATGAGCATGGTATGAGATGTACACGGCACGGCGCGTTATGAACAGCTCTGATTGACGGTGCCGTGCAGCGATGACAGCGCTGTGTTTTCCTTTCATTTTTGGAGACTAAGTGGCTTACATGTGGTCCCATTTAAAAGATGTCTGGGTGGCAGCTGCATTCTCCTATGTGCTTATGAGAGGGAAATGAACTTTTCAGTCCAGAAATGCTGTAGAAAAGGGGTTATATAAAAAGGCTGCATGAGGCTATTGAAGGGGGAAAATATCCTCGCCAGACAATGCGACTTCCTGTTTACAAAACAGAAATGTTTTGGACATCCCTCTGAAATGCCACGCAAGACTTTTGATGCTTTCCAGAGCACTGTCCGGCTTTGGGATCAGAGTGATTTTTTGGAGAGCACTGTCCTCAGAGAACAAGCCATCTTTGAGGCTGTGCATCTGAAATTGCGCATCCATCTCTCAGATTTCAGTCTCCATCTTTGAACACAGAGGCCTCATTTTTAGGGAGGCTGAGCCTGTGCCCATAGAACCACCCCTCCAACCAATGGGGAACTCACTGCCCGCATCTGGAAGGCAGCAGTGAACACAGCAGCAAACACAACTTCTTGCTTTTCCATTTGCAGACACTTTGCAATTTAAAAGCAATCCAGCATTGAAAAAGAGCAAACAAACTGATGTAAAGTTGGGATGGGAAAAGCAATGCTAGTTCTAAAGTGAAGGCGAGAGAAGAGATCAGCCCCTTCACTCTCTGGACACAAAGGGAGGAATTGCATACATCTGGGAAATGCTGTGAGCAGCCATGGCTGTCCCATAGTGTCTTTCTCCGTTGGGATGAGCAGACTGTATTTATCTCTGCCATTATGTGAGGGTATCTTAAAGCCCATGTGAAAGCTGATAGTGGAAGCTATAACACCCGCCTGCAATTCTTCTTATGGCCCGTGGTTGAGTAGGACCTGATAGCATGTATCTTTTCTTGGATGCTAGCATGCAATATAGCAGTATTTTTTCCCCTTTTCCTTTTCTACAGCATGAGCTGTCCCCACAGCTCAGCACTCATGCACAGAGGGGAAGCCAAGAGCAGTTTAGGAGCTGCTCTTGCGGTATTTTGGCACCGAGGAGTGAGTGAGTAAGTGGAGGAGTCCTGCCAAGACCAAACAGTCCCTTCCAGTGGAGTTGTGGCCTCCAGTGACAAAGTGCAAGGAAGCTGCCAACAGAGGGCTGACCAAGCAAAATGCTGGTTTATTTATACATTTTGTCTCCTTGGATGGTCTTCCCATCCCTGGTGCCGTTATCCTCAAAGCTGAACAGCTCTGCTGAGTCTCTACGTCTTTGGGGGCAAATTTACTCCTTCTATTCATCCACAGTGCAAAGGGGAAGAGATAGGGAAGGAGCCTTGGTGCCTACGGTACAAAACCTGCACCACTTTGAATCCTGCTTATTACACATATATAATACTAAACAAGAAATAGATTTTTTTTTTTTTTTTTTTTTTTTTTGTGCAATGCTAGAAGGCAGGCATGGAGAGAAGGAGACCTCTTTCAGGCTCCTCGCTTCTGTCTGCTCCCTAAACAGCACATTAATCACCCGGACAATGTAACTGAACTCCAGGCTGCTGCCTTCTGCCTTGAGAGCAGCACTTTCTGAAATACCAGTATCTGGGAGGCACTGTATTTGTTGTTGTGTTCTTCTGAAATCTGACATAGTCCTGAGTGCCTGTCTTGCTGGGAGCAACTGGGTCCAAGGTTTGTCTACATCTGTGAAGAATGTCTAAAATCTTCCTTGCTGATAAGCTGAGGAAGAGTGTGGTGCTCAGACCTTCACACACCCAACTTGGATGCATTTTGTGTTATGGTACAGACAAGTTCTGTTTGGGTTCAAAGCGGTTGTTTTTTTGCTTAAGTTGACTTTTGACATTTTTCACCCTGACCCCATTACATTTCTGCCCACCACACCAGTAAAAAGGCTATCTAATTCCACTCTGGGCTATGTGGGTTTCTGGAAGTTTATCAAATGTCAGGCTGAGATGAATTGTGAATGGTCCAAGCGGAGTACTAAGCTGTGTATGAAGAAAACCTCCTTGTCCTGACAAATCCCAGAACCAGTCAGGAAAGGTTATTGACAGAAAAGTCAAACCAGAGCATGGGGAGTTCCCATCCGCGGTAAAACACCACGGGGCTCAGTGAGGAGAGGCATGGCCTTAGGACTTCAGTGGCCATGGACTGGCTGCAAACTGGCCAAGCAGGAGATGACCAGGAAACCTGTCTTACTCACTGAAGGAATAAGAAAAGCGAAAGTGAAAATAAATCTTAAAAATTGATTTTAAATTCAGAAGAAACAATTGGGAAAAATAAAACCAAACATCCAGCAAAAAGCATTGCTCTGCTGCAGCTCTGCTGGGGTCAAGGCAAGGATTTGTCTATGAGACGTTAAGGTGCAATATGCGGTGAGAGAGGGAGGTGACGGTGAAAGGAGAAAGGGAGAAGACAAAGGCACTGCTACCCCATGGCCCCATGCTCCTCTGTCACAAGTCTACTTTGTGACCCCGTCACATCTGCCTCAATCAGTCTTCATTTGGCTTTGAACAGCCATACAGAGCTCAGCAGGTTTTCATTACAGCAGCTTGATTAGGGCGAGTGATGACTTGTGGAAAATCTTCCCCTTTATACTTAAATGGCTGGATGGGCCTTGCTGGTTGTCATGCTGCTGCTGGAAAACCAGCCTGGGAAGGCTGACCAGAGGCTGGCACATGAGTAGGCCGCAGGGAACAGATTTTCCCTACCATTTCTTGCTTTTAGCACTAACAACCTGGCAATGCCTCCCAGCTTGCCGCTTCCTCCAGCCAGGCCTGTGTTTGTGGTTAGTGCTGAAGTTTGCCCTGCTGAGCAATTAGACTTTGTTGTTTTAAAATTATAATACACAAAAAATTAAAAGATATTTTATTGCAGAGAAGAAGCCAGTCTTTTCCACATTTGATGAAAACAAGATGCCTGCTCCACCAGACATCACAGGATGGTCAGTGTGATGCAGGTGGCTGTGCTGTAGGGCCATGCCAGCTAC
This sequence comes from Alectura lathami, assembly GCA_013399715.1. Lineage (NCBI taxonomy): Eukaryota > Metazoa > Chordata > Aves > Galliformes > Megapodiidae > Alectura > Alectura lathami. Next base: position 214,076 of record VXAV01008280.1, read on the forward strand.
TTCTGGCCCTTACACAGATTAATAACCCTGTAAAAAAAATGTTTCATTTTATTCTGCAGACTACAGAAAGCTGCAATGAGCTGACACGAGCTTGGGGAGCACCTGGGGAGTATTCACACCCCTACAGCTTTGTGTGGCCGCTTCACATCACTGTCTGGCGGCATTTATTGCTTTACAGCAATGTCTGCAGACTGCCTGGTGCCGATGTGCTCAGATCCCGTGCTGCCTTGCTGCCCAGTGCACCAGGATGGCTTTCCCTTCTGCTGCACACTGGGGTCAGAGGAAAAGGACTCCCAGCTTACTTCCCAGTGAGGACTGATGGCTGGATGCAATTTCTGTGCTGCAGGAAGGCTGTGGAGCCACCCAAAACCATTTCTGATCTACTTTAGCGAGGAGCTGCCCCATCGGTGCTGCAACAGCAGCTCAGGAAGGGGCTGAGTACTGGATGGGCAGTTCATGCTTAGAGCATAGTGAGGTTGGGAAAAAAAAAAAAAAAAATGAGCACCAAAATTTTGNATAGTGAGGTTGGGAAAAAAAAAAAAAAAAAATGAGCACCAAAATTCTGTGCCACTTGGCATCAGGCAAGGATTGACTCATTCAGAGCAGTGTTGACAAGGGACCTTTGAGGGAAGCACAGTGCCGGAGGATTGACCCCACTGTGATGCCGACCATCAGCATGTGATGGGCTCTGCCTGCATCAGCTTGTGCACAGCGTCTTTTGGTCCTTGGTCCAAATTTCAGCAAGGAGAAACACCTCACATAACGCTCATCATCCCTGTTTTCCTTCTCTTTTACAGAGTGAAAGCAAACACTGGAGAAGCTTTCCTCAGCTGGAGTGCAAAATGCTGTAAGCCCTGGTTTTTTACCAGACAAATATGGGGAAATTGGCACTCTCTTCTTAGCTATTCTGCTGTTTTACAAGACTGGCATGGCTCGAGAAGTGTTTACTGAGGGAGGAAATGCGCAACTCCCACAGCCTGGAATGGCAATGTCTTCCTGCGCTCTGAGTCAGTGTACTTGGAGCCCCTGATAACAGAGGGTCCATGATACATTGGGCATGTCACTTGGTTCCTCCAGCCTGTGGGCACTCTTGTACCTCGTACGGCTTCATGGAGCCATAGCTGCTGTTTGGAGGCGCAGGGGATTCACATGCAAGTCTCCTTTCTTGTCTTTTTTTTTTCTGCATGGATGCTCTAGATGCTCTCAGACAGATTAGTGAAAACTGTGAGGTCCCCGCTTCCCCTGTCAGCCATGAAGAGGCTTGTGACTTGAATGGCTGCTGCCATCAGTCAGGTCCTGGTCCCCAACGTGTTTACTCAGTTCCTAGTGAATTACTGTATTGTCTTCCAGTTACTCAGCCATTTCCACTTGACTTGAGCACAAACTGCTGCTTCATTCTGTCTCTGCCTCCCGAAGTCCCCAGCCTGCACACTCCTGATTATCACTGGGAAGATGCCCATGCTTATGAGGGGCACTTCTGCCCTCCTCACTTAATTACACTGCAGAACCACACTACACCCACTTTGCAATGATATCCAGGCTTTAAATCAAGACAAAAAAAAAAAAAAAAAAGCAGTAAGATACCATTTTACTACAGTTAATCAAGCAGCCTCCTGGAGGTGCTAGTTAGATCTTCTTCCTTCTTACTGTCTTCAGAGTGAATTTAATGCTTCCCTTCAAATACAGTCAGCCTTGATGGGGCAGAGAAAAAGTCTTTGCTTTGAGACCACTTGGTCTGAAGCTCTGATGAACGACTCGATGCCCTGATGGCAAGGCAAAGTGAGACGCTCCCAGGTGGTACCATGGCTTTGCCAAGCCTCCCCAGTTCCCCTCGATGCATTTGGCCTCCCTGGTGCTCAGAGCCAGCCCGGAGCAGATCAGGGCTAGCTAAGCTGGCTGTGGCTCACTGCCACCCATCGCAGCTCAGCACTTTCCCATCCAAGACAATGGCAAGGGTGTGACAGGCTTTTCCTATCCTTTTATTTCTCTTTTTTCTTCTGCTTCACTGTGGATGACAAATAATGTTTTGAGCTCATCAAGGAAATGACCTCAGATTTTAAGTTCTTTCCTGGGGAAGCTTTGAATATTTAAATGTATGTATGTGCTTTTCTGCTTCTTTTTTCTTTCCTACACATCCGATAAACAACTTCCCCTCTAGAAACGAATACAGGGTGATATCATAGCTCAGTAAAATGCACTTGTTTCTTTAGCTCTCCTTGTGTTTCTATGGGCTCACTCAAATTTCACTGAAGCTGGCTCTATTTCAAAGTCTAAGATGATGGATCACTGGGCCAGATTTCTCCTCTTGCTTTTACCATTCCAGAGGTATAAAAGCCAGAAAAATTAATAACACTGTGATTTTACTAGGGAATGTTATACATTACCAACCATGCACTCTTGAATGTAGGTATTTACCATGACCGCCTTGCTGGCTCATTTAAGCACTTGCCTCCCTGCAAGGCCTGGATCCTTACAGCGGCTTTTTCAGGTGGAGATGTATTTATTTCTATTTTATGGAAGGAAGGAAGAAAGCACAATTTGACATAGGGATAGGAGTCAGCTCACTTACACACAGCACCTGCGTTAGCCACCTCCCATTTCACTCAGTGAAGAGACACTGGCTCCTCAGGAGTGCAGGTCACAGATGTCCAAAACACTCTGGAGATGCCTCGATCTCTTCACTTAGTCAAGATGGAGCCAGGGGGTAATGAGATGAAAGCTGCCCTAGGTGGCTTAGATAAGAGGCTGCATCAAGTGTTTGCAGTGTAGAAAGGAATTAGATCCTCCTCTCCCCACTTCTGAGTTTCATAGTCATTTCTGCAGAGTCCCAGCACTTTCCCTTGAGCTCAGCCCTACTCAAAACTCAGTAAGGACCAGACCTCTGGGACATCTGCAGAGAAGCATTTGCGGTACAGAGATCGAAGTGTTCTGTATCACGGGAATGTTATGTATCACACTCAAGGTTTCAATGGAGAAAAAAATTATCTGTTCAAGACAGGATAACCTCCAGTTAAACATACTTCAGTGATTATTACTATTAAAACTACTACTGTACTAGACAAATAGTTCAGTTGCTTAAAGCAGGGCATATTATGCAGCTCTAAAGTGCTCAATTAGCAGTCTCCGTCCGAGGTCAGCAGGAAACTTCTTTATAAAAATAGAAGTGGAACTTATTGAAGACTAGTACTCAAAAATCTGTTGATTTCTTCTGATCCTATACAAAGTTCATGTAGAAAACTGAAGGTTATTAGAAACCTTGATTGAGAAAGCCTGACAGTTATGATTTTTATTTTTTGAGGGGGAAGGGAAGGAGATGTTTATAGTTCCCCTAAGGCAATCCACAACTCAATCACACAGTCACCAAGGCAAGAAGAGGGAGATCCATGGTGCTTGGTGTACTTTGTCTCAAGGATGTTGATTCAATCTGCATTTTGGGAAATGAACTTCATTTCTGTAGAGTTTCTGAACAGCTCACATAGAGAGAAGTCAGAAAAACCCCGCTGAAGAGTGATCCTTACGAAGACTGTAACCACAGGAGTGCTAAGGAGGGTTAGATATCAGGTCTGCATCTAAACCTCAGCCAGTGGAAAAAGGATGACATCTCCATGATTACATTTCTCCAGCCGGTTTCTTAATCCCTTTGCCACATGGATGTAAAGTGCTACTTCCTCCTTCCTCCGGAGAATTCAATCATCTGGTTTGTGCACCAACAGCGATAAAAAATGGACTGTTCATGTTAGGCTCAGGATGAAGGTATTTAAAGGCCAGCAGGCTGGCTAAGGCAAAGGCAGTTGGTTATGGGAGACTGCTAAAGGCCCACGGAGAGAAGATCGCTGCCTTGAGACTCAGTGTGACTAACGTTTTGGAGTTTGTTTGTCAGAGCTGATTTTTTGAATGGCTCCAATGCACGCTCTTGTGTACACACAGGCACAGTTGTGTTCTGTCTCACTGGGGCAGGTCCTGGCATTTTTCTTCCCACACATTGCACACAAGAAAGCATTTTGAGACCGCTGGGACCTAGGAAATCATTTCTCATCCAAACCATAACTGAAGAAACTTCACAGCCAGATCACTGCAGCTGACTCCATTTGGCGGTTTGGACAAGGATGAATGTCAGTCCAGGGTGGTGGGAATGGAGGGTGGTGGTACTGGTAAACTAAGAAGAGTAGTGCATGAGATGACATTGTGCTGTGCCAAGTTTTGCTAAACGTAAATATCCACAAACAGAAAAAGGGAAATAATAGGCTTGAAAAATGAAATAATGTGAATATTTCACAGCTTGGTGCTGCAGGTGCTGGTTAGTTCTGCACTGTTTGGGCATGTTGCTGAGTACACGGGATGTCATTCATCTGACAGCACACACCTGAGAATTTATTTTAGCACAATTTAAACTAACTTCTCCTACCATCAAGGAACCAGAAACCAAGCAAAAAAACCATGAAACAAACTCTCCTTCCAGGACAAAGCAACAAAGACATCACTGAAATTTGAGCAGCAGACATCAAAGAAAGGATGATGTGGTTTTCACACACCTGGATGTCACTTCTCCCCCTCCTTCCCCCTCCACATTCAATGTACCATGTCAGCTGAAATACATTAGACCCCTCCAAAGCAACAGCAAAGACGTGGGAACAGATCCAGCGTGCAGTGAAAGCCTTTCAATAACTGCAGTGATCGTGATCTCAAGCCCAGTGTGACAGAGTATTGGTTTGCTCACTTGAGATTTGCTTCTCAGGTAAAACTCTTTGCCTCCTCGTTTGGTGAGAACAAGTCATTCGACATTTTTAGGATCTCGACTTGCTTGCGTGAGTTGACAGCCCAAGAGTATTTGCCAAAACTTGGGAAAATGCCAAGTTTTCATTAAACCTCTTGTAAACCCCAAACTGCCGTCCTGCGAGGCTACATCTGGCAAGGAAGCCATCTGCGATTCGTATAGTCTTGCTCCAACAAAACGACAACAGTGTGAAAAACTCTTTTCTCTGGTCGGCAGTGAACTGTAAAAGTAACATTAGTAATAGCTTCTGCAGGCACAGTAATGACATAATTGACATTGGCTGAAAGCACAAGCCCCAACCGCGGGGTCTTGCCAAGGCTCTGGATTGATTCATATCATCCTTCAAAAATACAGGTCATAGTCAATAGCCCTCTTGGAAGCCGCTTCTCACATCCATGTTGAGACTGCTCTCCTCCTGAACAGTGTCTGCAGTGAAGCCTTGCAGAGTGTGATCCTTCTGACCCCAGCCCTAGCCAAAAAATAGGGCTGCTCTGCTTGACTGGAGCCATTTGCTTGATCCATAAACAAGGTCTGTATTTCCAATTGTTTAAAAACCCACAGTTTCACAGAGAAGTGCACATTGCACCTAGTAATCTCTTATATCTGTAGCAACATGACCCGGTGCATTTTATTTAATGCAGAGCCCTAGCAAAGAGACTGGGCTCTAAGCCATCTGCACATATGTTTCTTGGATGCCTGATATTTTCATTTTGCTTCAGATGAGCTGCACTGTTAGGGGGCTCCCATTTATAGCATCTAGTATTTTTTCCAGAGTAAGTTGTGCTCACCCTGTCTGCAGACCTCTCTTTCCCCCTCAACACTCTTCACCCCCATGACTCAAAAAAAATACAAAACCCAGCAGATGTCCATTAAAAAAAAAAAAAAGAAAGAAAAAAAAAAGAAAAAAAAAAGGAAAAAAAGAAAAAAAAAAAGTGAGACAGAAAGCACTGATTTGCTCAAATCTCTTGCTAAAGAAACTATTCCCCAGATCCCTTTGTGTTTAAAAGCTTGAGGCCCCCGGTTTAGAGAAATCCTAGAAATACGACTTAAAGACCTCGGTGGGACCGTGCCGCGCTGAGAGGCTGCCTGCTTACTGATGGGGAATGTTTAGAAAAACAACACCTAATGCCACCAAGGTTTCCATTCGCACCTCTCCTGTTCTAAATGTTTCGTGGCGAGCCTGGCCTGAAATGCAGGAGCTTTTTGTGCATTATTTAGACAAGTAAGTGACAAAAAACACTGGACCCTAGCCTGAATGCTTTACTAAATCTTTATGTCTCCCTGGTTCAGGCAGAAAGAAAAGGTTTAAGCAGCTGAGAGAAGACCAGAAGATGTAAAAGTTTAGAAAAAAAAAAAGTTTGCAAAGGACTATCAGGTAACACGGACCTGAGTGCCTGGCTGTGACGCTGCCCTGTGGGTGAATCCACATTTGGGGAGATCAGAGGTGGGTCTTTGCTGAGTGACGCGCTCCAGGACACAGGAGCTGGAGCAGAGGGGGACCAAAGCCCACTGATAATGTCATTTTTGTTTTAAAACGTGTCAGAGGTGGTGTCAGGGGGTGCAGCTCCCTTAGATTCCTTCCTGCTCAGACTGCCTGAGAGTTTGACCAGGAGAGGATGTAAAAATCAAAGCCCACACCTGCGCTGAAGGCTGGTGGGCCAGCTCTTCACCTGCCAAGATCAGTGAGGACTGGGCTGTGCCACAGCTCCTGATGTGCTGCTCCACGTCCTCATGGGGTCACCTCCTTTCCCCTTCTGTGGCCACTTCAGCGCAACCAAGGGCCTTGTCCCCACGCTGACAAGGCTCCCAGCGACAGACTGGCCAAGGGATCTCTCTCAGCTTTTATCCCCTCCCGCCAGCCCTGATGCCAGAGGAAGAGCCCACACAGACTGCCAGGCAGCGCTTCCAAAGCCAGCTCTTGGAACCAAGGCCAGGATGCTGGGAACTGACTCTGAATATGCCCTTCTATGGCTATAGGGTCCATCAGCTCTTGCCTTTGGCGTGGTTTGAAGCTCCCACAGGCCGTAATCTGTGGTCTCTTTTTTGTTTTACACTGACTCTTCAGCGTGGGCCTTCAGGGTATGATCCTGGCCAGCTTGTTGGGTGGGAGACAGGGAGTTCAGAAGCCTGCTGGGGCTTGTCTCCCGGAGCTCCCGACTGTGGCAAGGCAGCGCTGCCCCACAAAGGGAAGGTCATGGTCCCTTTTCAATGCGAATACAGCTGGAGGGTTGTGCAAGCCTGTCACGAGGCAGGGATGGGTCCCCAACATGGTTTTGTAACATGGATATGCTGGGACAAAAAAGCTCAACTGACGCCTTCCAGAAGTAAAGCCATTCCCTCCCAAGCACAGCCTGGAGAATGCAGAACTTGAAAGGCTCCAGCTCCTCCAGCGTGGCTACTGGCTGTCAAACACCACATCTCTGCAGCTGAGGAGGGACCAAAGCCACCAGGAAGGCCAGACACTCTCCATGTCATAGGGAAAGCCGAAGGACAGCATTTTTTGGTGTTCCTAGGAGAACTTTGGGGCACCACCAGTCGGATTTCCCCAGGGGCCCCCAGGACAGTGGGAGCAAAGGGCTGGGCAACCCAGAGCTGCCTTCCTGCGGCATTAGGGGCCATTCTGCAATGAGGATTTCTGCTATAGGATACCCTGCTTCTGCTGGATGATACCCTGTAAATAATATCCCAGGAAGCCCCCATCCTCTCCACACCAGCACTTTCACATTTTGGTGGAATATTTATTCATTAGCCCTGCTAAAGCAGGGTCAGAGCTGATAGCAAAAGGGAAAAATGTGTAACACTGGCAGGGAAGCCAGCAAAATGAGCAGAAATCTGGTCAAGGGTGGTCACTTCCTCCATTTGTATGAGGGTTCAGGAAGTCCATTACAAAGTATTTCATCACTGTCACTTAATTCCAACTAGATTACGAAAGATTAATAGTTCTGCTCCTCCTACTCCCCACTGGTGTGTTGCAGAGGGTGGTGTTATCAGCCCCTCGGTGTGTGCCAGGTGGAGTTTCACAGGATTTCAAGGAGCTTTCCTTTGCTCACTAATACCTTAATAATCTGAGCCCAATTATCGTGGGAGCCATTAGCATCCTTCAAGGCATGAAGATGGAGAAAATGTGCTTTGGGAACTGTGAACGTCCAGCATCATGTCCTTGGGAGGCAGCACTGAGGCTGCGATGTCTGCGGGTGACCTGGCTCTGCTGTCTGGAGCAGGGAGCCTCTTTTTATTAGGCTTCTCCTCAAGCTTGAGTTACTGTCATGGCATGCCAGAGCTCATTAATAACTCCTGGATACGGCACCGGGACGATAAGCAAGTCCATTACACGCTGCATTCCTGTGTTTGGCCCCAACCTCGTGGTCTCGAGGAATTCAACCTGATCTCCACAAGACTTAAGATGATTTATGGCCTCCTCTTTTGTTTTTCATCTAATCTTTTCCCAGGTAACATGACTTTGACGTGAATTAGCTTTGAGTAAGAAAGCCATATCCCACCCCTGAGCAACCACAAACAGAAGTGGGCATTTGCCAAAGCTTTCACTCTTCTACTGCCTGTATACAGAGGTTGGACTCAAACATCAGATAGTCAGCTATTATTGTCTGGGCATCTTGTTATTATTCAAATTACAGCCATAATTTCAGTGGCTCCTCCACTTTCCCCCAGGACCGTGATGTACCGTGATGTACCATGACCATCCCAACACCAAAATTTGGATAGCCTTGGTGGGATGTGGGTCCATGGAGGAGATCCATGGGGCTCTGTCATTTCTGTTCCCTTTTTGGGGCAATTGTAGCTATCCAGAAGTGGGGTAAGTTTCTACAAAGATTCATCCCTTGAAGTGGGGCTCTGGAGAGAGAAAGATTGTCAATGGATTCAGATCTGGTAAATAGTTCCTGTGAAAAGAGGGAACGCTGGCCCTGGAAAATATTGCCACTTTTTAATCAGTGTTTCTTAAATGTAAAGGTTGGCCATGGAAATGCTGCAGTGTTGCCCTTTGTTGTCTTCTGAATGCTTACATAGTTCAGATCTGCTTTTCATAGTGCTTTTTCAAAAATAACTTAAACCAAAGGAACAGGCTATCTAATGAGATTATATAGCCCCCAAATTAAGTAAAACACAGCTCACATCTGGCGAGAAGTTTCACTTAATGCACTAGTAAGGATTCTAGGGTTTTCTCTTCTATTTCAGTGCTGAAGCAGAGCAGATATTTTTTCTGGGCTGGACACAAACTGGTATCTCCTCCCCAAGGATCGGTGGACTGCAGGCCCTAAAGGAGAAGAGACGTAAGACAAGAAGATACATTCATAGAACAATTATTAATATTACTGATGTAGAAACCACTGGTCCTTGGGTGTGCAGGCAGATCTTGGTGGTGGTAAAGATGGGTGGTCTCTGGTTTGGGATCCAGTGGCACAGATTTACCCCTATCTGTTCCTTTAAGGGTTATTTTGGGGATCCCAGAACACCTGGTGGCCCCTCCTGCTCTGTCTGCTTGGCTCTTGCACAGGACAGCAAGCAGACAAATATTGAATAAAAGGGTTAGATAGCTGGGAGAAAGGAATATTAGACCAAAGAACTTGGACACAACTATGCAAGTTGTTCTGATCAACCTCCTTTGAGAAACTGTCTGCTGAAAGATTTGGGTGCTTCCGTACCTTATAGTTCACACATAACAATTCACCTACTTTGTCCAGACTTTTTTGACTGTCATAATTGTATAAAGGGTTTTGGGTTGCCAGTGAATCTGGAGTTTGTGGTGATAGGAAATGCAAGGATAAGCCCCACAACATAACAGAAGAAAAGCATGATCACAGAGCCATTCTCATGTGCTTCTTCAGGGTTGGCCCTTACTTCACCACTGGCCAAAAAACCCCACCAAGATTTTTTTCTTCTTCTTCCGGAGTGTTTTTATTCCACTATGGACGTATTATTATTTCAAACTTAATGGGAATTTAATCAGAAAGGAATGACACAGCAACTAGTCACCAGCTGAGCTCTGCAGAGCCCTGATGGATGGGGCCAAGCCGCTGTCGAGCCCTGCAGCCCTCCCTGACCATGTGAACATTCGTTCTTCACCAGGCATTTGGGTTTGGAAATCATTACCACTGCCTCCCGTGGCTGTGGCAGCTGATTACAGTAACAGAGGAATTAAAACCCTTCACCTGCTGTGACTCTGGCTCAGCCTCCCTCTCTGCCAAGTGCTATCTTTCTCCATAACAGCCGGCAAAAGCCCGTAGTGTCCCAAAACTGCAGCAGAGGTTTTGTTTTAATAAAAGGGGAAAAGAGAGGGAGGAAAGGTAATTGGTGATAGTCTGTGAACAAAAAAAAAAAAAANAAAAAAAAAGGTGGGAAAATGGCAAAATGGAACCATCCTGTCTGCTTCTATTCCTCCATTAGCTGCTGTGGTAAATAAGGGTGGTGCAGACGAGTTTATCTGAGAGCGATGCTGCTCTCTTGAGTAAAGCAAGATGCAGGTGTCCACTGGGTGTTTCTCTCTGAGTTAGAGAGCTTCCAAAGATGTCCAGAAATGCAGGAAGGCCCCAAAATTTGTCCCTGTTGCAAACTCAGTCCCATTTAGTGCCTCATTAGTATCAGCCTTATCTTGTTCTCATGCATGGGGATAAGCCTCCGAGTTCAGTTGGAGATTTTGCTTTAAATGTCTCTGAAATTTGCAGATGCTCAGGTCAGACATTTTGCTTTGGCACTCACTTAGCTCACTGTTTCTGTGCCACGGGAGGTCTGAGAGCATTTCCAGGTTTATCAGCATCATTTCTTCTGGATGTTGCTCTCCTAACCCAGCATTTTTGTGTGTTACTGATAGCCTCTGTCTAAAATAATGGTGTGACTGTGTGCTTGGCTGGGATCCACCTGCCTGTAAAAAATACATGCCAGAATTGTCCATTCTTCCCAACTAGATTCCCACCAAGGAGGCTTCTGAGTTAGTGAAGACCTACAGAGTTAACAAAGCAAATGCTCAGTAAGATGCCAGGGAGCTTCAGACCCACAGTCCTGCAGCAGAGGTTGCCTTGCTGAGAATTTCTCCTCTCCTTTTAAAACCTCAGCGTCACTTTTCAAGGACAAACCCCTCTTCTGGTTGCCTTTCCCCATGAACATCTCTGAAGATGTCCTCTCTGTGTTCTTCTTTGGCTTTGGCACTAGCAAGCCAACAGGAACACCAGAGAAATCTGCAGAATTTCCCATGTTAACAGCAATGGAAAGGAAAGGTGGGATGCCAAGGCTGCAGTGGTATGGTAGGAAAGCAGGAAACTTTTGTCAGTCCACTTAGAAGAAACAGCCAACACATAAAGCCAATATTGGCACTAAAAACAATTCCAACGTATCTCCAGCTCACAGGACTCTTTGAGAAGACACACTAATTATATAATTTATTTATTTTTTTTAAACAGAAAACAAGGACGTAGCCTATTTGTTCTGGTGCAGAGAAAACCCACCTGCTTCCCATTTTTGGGGCATTTTTCCATTGTTGAGACAGACTGTGGACAATTGTGTAACTACATTAAAAATGTTTTATTTCCCCTCAATTTTTAAAAAATTATATGCAGAATTTGCAACTGTTCTGAGGACAAATTGTGTGACAAGTGTGAATGACTCCTTTTCATTAATATGTGTGTCTTTTAGCTAAGATTTAGTGGAAAAACTGCTCTAAAAGAAACATAAATGTGATTTGAAGTCTGATGCTCTGCTAACTTGGCATATGCCAGATGATGAAGTATGGAGAAGAGCTAACCTATAAAGTATCCTGTATTTTAACAGCCTGTTTCTCCATTAAGCGTTTTTAGACTTCAATAGAACAAATTGTCCTGTATTGTATATTACATGTCTGTGTGCTGTAAAAACATTAAAGCCTTTGTCAGCTTGCTTCTTTAACCCTGAAAGATGTTACCAATGGCCGGTGCTCCAGTAAAGTCTTTGCTGTCTGGATTATTTTGGAAAGCTGCTGTTGATTTTATGGCTATGCAGCCACTCATTAGTGGCTCATTAGTTCTCACCCTCAAGACAGTCCAGATGCTGATGGTGATTTTATTACCATCTCTGTCGTCGTTTGCTTGTGAGCTCCTCCATGGACCAGGATGCTCTTGGATGAAGAAATACATATAAATGAAGCAAAAAGACCCAAAAGGCTTTTTGGGTAAGTTCAGCCTCAGCAGGGCAGGTTCTATAGAGCAGATATCTGTGCAAAAATTTGACAAAAAGGCATCTGTAGACCATTACAACTACACCCCACCCTTGGACTCAAATTTCTTACAAATAAACAAAGCACTGCAGATACAACTCTAACCTTGGAAGCCAAAGGTATAGGAGCATTGTCAGGGAAGATGGAGAGAGCCTGTGTGTGCTGATAAGAGGAAGCAGCGGGGATTGCAGATTTAAGGGTGAGCTTGGGACAGGCATTTTTGCAAACCCTGGTCTCCCCTTGCTGACGAGGGCTGGCTGCACTGGCCAGACTTTGAACCTTCACGGCAGGGTTTTTGGCGCCATCTTCATTTCTTCCTGCTCGGTCCTGGGGCTGGACACCTCCCTGCATGTCCTGCTGACCTGGGAAGCTCCGATAGCCCCGCCAGCAGCTCCCACTCACACACTATTCACGGCGTCCTGGTGGCTTCCTGCACGCGTGACCTTGAGATAACCACTGCTCACCCTGGCTGTGGGTACAGCGTCTCAGGCAGGTTCCCACCAGGCAGCGGCTGTGCTCACTGCTTGCACGGTGGCTGCTCTGCAGGAACTGGCTATGCGCTCATGTTGACATGCAATAAATGCAGGCTGAGACTTGAGGCCTCCCAGGTCCCACCACTGTTACCCCAAGGCCATCACTGAGGCAAGGCTGCCATGCTGGAGGCACCCTCAGCTCAGCCCTGTAACTGTGTCAGCCACACAACATGCCTCTGAAATACCTGTTTTCAGGCCATCTATGAGTATGAGTTCATGGTAGGATGGCTCTGCTGAAAAATAATAATAAAAATATTATAATAATAATAAAAAAATTAAGAAACTCCTTCCTGGTCTTTTCTAGTGCCTATGGCTTGCTTGCTTTCCATAACTGCATGTATGACTGTGAAGAAATGATCATCACTGAAATTAATTCTCTCTTCCCTTAACAATACTGTTTATAGCACAGATAATCTCTAAGATCTGGCTCCCACACCACAAGTATAATTTGGGGTAGGGGGATGATGGAGGCAATGCTGTTGTAAAGGGGCAGAAGGTACAACCTTTATCACAACACATCACTCCCTTTAATAATTCAGTTATTCATGATAGTCCACTGGGGAGAGTGCAAAAAGCAAGAGCCCTGGGCTGGTCCTCAGGGTGTGCCTGTGGAGCCTAAGACATTGAGAGAAAGGCTGCAAAATGTTTACAGACTTTCCTCCCCATGCAGGACCACCAAATATGAAACCACCTCCAGAACTATGATCTCAGGAGAGCAAGCAAAAGGCAAAAAGAAATCAAACTAAAATTCTGGAGAAAAGGTGCAGTAAGTGAATATGCACCTTAGCTTTATTTTTACAAGTCTTAGTTTTAAAAAAGGGAACTGTGGTGGCACCTGCATCAGATGGACTCTGGGTCCTCCTCAGAAAGTCTCCATGAACCTTTTAGTTGACAAAAATATTGAGACAAACTGAATTACTCCAGTACTTATGCCAAGCTTTTAACAAGCAAGGGGTAGCAGCTGCAAGAATAACCAGGAAATAAGGGAGTAGCCAGTGCCTGACCAGCTTGTGGAAGGTGTTTGTGAGGAGCCGGTGACTGAGCCCCATGATGTAGGTGGTCCCTTCCAGCCCTACGTGCCTGGGGATGGCCATGGCTCTCTCCCAAGCGCCATCGGCACTGATGTGTTTATGTTCCTTGCCGAGGTATGCAGAGCAGCTCCTCTGGAGCCAACAAGTTTTATACCTAGAAGTCGTGTGAGAGACTCCCACGCGGATCTGAAGAACACACCTACATGCTGAGAAGGAAATGATGACAGCAAGCTCTGCAAACACTCTCACTGTGGGGTTTGGTGGGGAGAAGCCCAGCTTACACCCCTCTGCCCTACGCCTTTGTGGATATTTTAGTCTTTAACTCAAGGAGCTCTCTCTGCCTGCTGAGGAGCACCGAGGGTAAAAGCGAACAGGTCCCTCTCTCTGTTTGTGCTCAAACATGGGAGTTCACATCCTCTGCCTCTTCCTCTCAGCCGCTGGCCCCCTCGAAGAGCAGAAGCACACCCCAGGGACAGCACAACAAACAGGGTGAGGGGCGAGAACAAAGAGCCCTGCTGTCCCGTGAAAGGCTGGGCCTGGAAATGGGAGTCGGTTCCAAGGCTGTGCCGGTAAGGGGATTAAAAAAGCACCGGGAAAGCAGAACAAAAGCAAAGATAACAAGGCTTCAATGGTCTTCTCGTGCATGTCTTAGACTTCATGCGTACGTGGGTTTCCATATATATATTTCCAGAAAGGAAATATGAGCCTTGTTTATAAAAATTATGGGCTTGCTTTAGAGTTTAACCTCTACTCTTTAAACAGCAGCCTAAGCCTAGGAACTGCTTCGTGCGGGGTGAAGTGTTCCTCTGGCCCACTTTGGTTTTGAAATTTGAGATTTTCTCACCCTTCTGCTTTCTGCTTTTGTCTCTGCTTTAGTGAAAGGCAAGAGCTCTACAAAAAGCTTCGGGATTTGCTGTGATTGCATCACTCCCATCTTGGCATCTACCTACCAGCTCCTCTTCCTGTGGTCTTCACACTCAAAGTGCCAAGAGCCCTCTAGCTACCTCTTGTATCCTCCCTTGTGACTACATCTGGTAGCTATTTCTTGTAACTCCCTCTTGTACATACCCCAGTAATTCCCCCTTGTAGTTGTTTCTTGTAACTACGCTTGGTTGCTCTTGTAACTGCAGCTCTTACTCTTGTACACACAAGCCTAAGAACCATGTGGTGTCTCTGATAAGTATATGTATGTATGTCTACATGCCTGAACTGCCCTGTGTTTTAGGCAGGTGGATATACCTAGTCCTTCCACTGACGTGCAGGGGGTGGTCTAGGCGTGTAGACAAACAGTGCTACACAGGAATCCAGCTAGAAAAGAGCTGCCCCTGCAACAGCACTGAATTTCACAGGAGAGGCGTAAGGTGGGAGAGGTGAGTAGGGAGATAACATGCTGCCTGTAGGGCACTGCTGTGGGCAAACACAGCTGCTTTGGCCAAAAGAGGAGGTGAAGGTGAACAGTTAGGTACCAACCGTTGGCCCATGCTGCCTTCAGCCTCTTTTGCCATCTTGGAAAGAAGCAACAGAGTGGTTCTGCCTGGCCCTTGAGCTGAGAAGTGGAAATTTCATGCAAAGGATGGTTTCTCACAGCTGCTGCAAGATTTTGGGTGGACAACAGCCCAAGAAAGGAGAGGTTGCCTGGGCTTGCGGTGGCAGTGGCATCTCCTTTGCCCCAGCAACTCAAGTCGTTCTGTGCTCTGCTTTCCAGCTTCCCTTTAAGAAAATCTTCCCTCCTCTTAAAGGCTAAATTGAGTAATTTGTCTCACCTATTGTCTCACCTATTAAGGTGAGACGATAAACACCTAAAGGTATGAAGTTTCAAAATTCCTGTTTGCATTTAATCTGTCTCATTGGATGTAAGAGCAATGTAAATTAGCACCCTACTGTGACCAGGACTTGAACTCTCACCCAGGGGCACTGCTTTGGTACCCACCCCTGAGAGCCCACCCCAGACTAAAGGAGGGACAACACCTTTGGAATTCATTAGAACTCTTAAATAAAAGAAGTGCGGTCTTGCAGTATTGGCCATGGCCCTTCTCTCAGGCAAAACTCCTGCTGGCAGCACCTGAAGGTTTGCCCAATCTTGTATTGCAGCATCTGGGTGCCCACTAACAAAATAATCAAACCAAACAGTTGCATAAATGTGATTTTTTTTTTTTTTTGCCCTGAATCCATTGTCCATTGGAGCCTGTAAATAACTCCCCCCCATTATTACCCTAATAATTCTCCCGAGATTGAAAACGTGTTTATTTTGACTCTGAGATGGCAAAACCACAGGAATAAAGCAAGTTTAAGCTGCCAGCACTTTATTTAATTTCTTGTTCTTTTGCTGAAGCTCTGAGAATAACTTCTGCTTCCTGCCGAAGAAGGAAACAGTGTTTTCCTTAACTTGTGTAAATATGACTTCCCTGCTCGTGCATTTTCCCAGTGCTGGAAATAGGCATGACTCTTCCCAGAGTCCTACGTTTGCAGCCCATTTATAAAATTTTGGCCTGCTTCAGCTCACTCTGGGCTGGCTTGGAGGGCTGGGGTTTCCCCCTAGAGGTTAAGCTTCTGCTGAGTCCTTATGGGCACGCAGAGGCTCAGCAGAGTGAGAGGAGGTGCCACCAGCTCTCCACAAGGACCTGCCTCCTGACCAGAGCCCTCTGACTTCATTTTGACCTCATTTTGCTCCTCTGTGTGCATTTTTTTTTCTGTGATTTAAGTGATTCAGCTATAACGTATAATCAAGACTTCCCTTACCAAGAGGAGCTGTAGCAAGAACAGAGGGAGTAAAATACAGGCTAGCCATGTAATGGGAGCGTGTGAATGTGGGATGGGAAATGCAAACAGGAGGATGGGAGGGCAGAGCTGCAGTATAAAAGCAGCACTGACATCGGGAGTTATTTCTCTGGCATGTATATAATCATATGGTAACATCCAGTTGGGAGAACGTGATAGAGTGTTTTAAAGAAAGGAGACCAATGATGCCTGGAGCTCCTCTGGATATTTATTACATGAGCATAATGATATAGAGAAATAAAAGAGAGGCAGAGGCCGGCATTGCAAGTGAGAGAGTGTGCATGCTACCGTATATAGCATCGCTGGGAGAGTGCCTGCCTGGGCTTGGCACGGAGGCTGGACACTGGGGAGGACGTTGGTGAGTTAGTGAGAGTTCAGGAAAACCCTCCTGAAAACTGATGTTTGAGCGTCGTGTTGTGGGTTGGGCATCTCAGAATTCCAGTCCATCGGGCATGCCAAGGAGGATGGAGAGAGGTGTCTTCATCTCAAGCAGCGAGTCCCCACAGCAGGGAAAGGGTCGCTGGTGGCAAATCAGCCTTTTGCTGAGCCAGCAGAAGCGATGCTGGGGCTGGAAGCTCAGCCTGGATAAGATTAGGCCAAATGGGAGGTGGAAATGTTAAACCCTTTCCAGTCACGACCCTTCCTAATGGGCAACTGCAGCAATTGCCCAGGGAGGTGAGCGCTTCTTGGGGCTGTCAGGTCGAGGATTTTTCTCAAACTCATATGTTAACGCAATCAAGAAATTACAAGCTTGATGCAAAGATTGTAAAATTTAATTATCTAGCTTCTGTTATGCAAGAGGCCAGGAAAGATAACATTCCTGCCAGGCCTTTAATCAATGATGTGCCTGCCTGTCTGCAAAAGCACTGAGTGATGTGGGGCTCCCTTTGTTTTCCGGGGTCCTGCTGCTGGAAGCCTGGCTTTCCAAGGGCTATCTGGGAAATCCAGCATCTTCCAAGGTTCCTTTATTTATCTACCAAGAAATTAGGACACTGAAACCTGCTGTGCACTTCTAAAAATGATGCATCTTTCCTCGCACAGACAAGATAACTCCATAGCTAGAAACCTTCAACCCCTCAGAAGCCCTCAGCCCCGCCTTTTCCATAAAGACAACTGCCTTCCTACAGCTTGACTCTTCTATATGATGATTTCCGACAGCGCTGTCTCCATTAATGAATCTTTACACCTGAGGAGGATGTCTGTATGCTTCATTCCTGGGCCATTTTTCCTTTTACCATACTCCAAGCTATCTAGTAATAACTTTTCTATTATTTTTCAACTTTTTTATTCCTTTCTATTAATGCTGAGGTGATGGCAATTCCCTGTAACAATATAATTTATCATGATACATCTGTTCCACAAACACAATGAAGTCCTTGTTTACTAGGAAAAATAATTAAATAAATAAATAAACACAACAACAAAACATTTTACAGGCAAGAAAAGTCAGTGCAAGCCATACAGAGCTTGCACGTCATTGCGGGTAAAGAGCTGACAGGCAAAATCTCGCCTGCTGCTGATAATCAGTACGATGCATCGCTGCAGTGGTCTGCTCATACCTCCTGAAATGAGGCTTTAATTCCTGAAGTCTCGCACAAATAAAAGAGCAGCAGAGAGGGAGACCCTAGGGTGGGGGAGAGGGGAAGTGACCTTTGCGTGTGAACTCTCAGGGAAACAGCTCACCTCAGCCCAGTCCTGATTTTTTTTTTCCAAAATGAGGTTGGCTGTTGGACGCCCAGCAGCACTGACTGTCATATCCAGCCAGACACGGTTATTTGAGTATTTAAACCCAGCTGAGGCCCACTCATGCTCAGAGCTGGTGATAGGTCCGTACTGCACCTCTGGCTGGGCAGCAGCTCCAGAAGCTCCCCAGGGGTCCTGCAAACCCAGGAAAGTGATGGGGGTGGCCGAGGTGACGAGCAGGTTTTGTGGCTGGAGTTAGTCTGGGTACTCGGACACTGAGCTGATTTCTTTACAGGATCTGCTTTGTACAGACCAGAACATCCAGAAAGAAAAGCAATGAGGAATGTCGCCTGTTCATACTACAGATCTTATATACTGTGTGGTCTGTGTACTGTGTTAAGATGCTCACTTTCTTTATGGTGATGACCCATGAAAATTAATACTAAAAAGAAAAAAAAAAGAAAAAAAAGAAAAAAAGAAGGATCCCCAGCTTCTGTGCATCTTCTCCAGCTTTGTTTTTAATCCCTTGTTTAGGAAATGGAGGAAACACCCAAGCTGCCACCTCTGGCCTGACGCCTTCCCCATCAGCTCCCACTGCAGAGCTCCTCAGGGTGAGGCCGCGAGCGCCGGGGAAGGACACATGTTTCCCATTAGGTGCTAAGGCTGCGCAGGGCCCTGGTGACAAGAGAGCTGGCAAAACAGTGCTGGGGAGAGGGGCCGCAGGTGGGGGAGGGCGTTCCTGTTGCAGGGGGGTATTGGCGGGGGCCCCTGGTACTGGTAAAAGAGGGGAGGTGGGGAGAAGGGGAGATCTGCAAAGGCCCATTTTAACTCAAACAAGCAAACAAAAAAATAATTAATGTTACGAAATGCTCTCCCAGACTGGCCAGGTCTGGGGACGTGCTATCCAAATTCATGCTGTAGCACTTGAAGCTGCCTCAAGAAAAAAGAAAAAAAAAAAAAAAAAAAGCCCTCTGTATAAATCACTTCATTTCACCAATGAGATGCTCTCAGCACCTCTCTCACATGCCGCTGTCCTGTTCCCTCGCCCCACTTGGAAGCGCTCCCTTGTTTCCAGGGTTGTGATACAATCCCATTTGTTTTTTGCTATAAAACCAGCTCATTACGTGGCTCTTCCCATCCCTGCTGTTACAATACAGTATGCAATTTTGCATTTGCTTATGACACACCATGAGCCGAGCAATATAAATATCATGGCCGATCTGGTGTTAATCATCTCGGTACAGTCTGATGGGAGGGCAATTGAAAATGCACTAGAGCTCTGCAGGTTATTCATAGCATCAGCTCACTAATTTTTACTGGAATACATTCGCATTTGAACGACATGTTTATTGGAACTTCTTTTGCAGTCAAAGAGAGTTATTGTGGGCATGGGCTAAATGCATTCAGCCATTATACTCTGCAAGCCGCAGCTAAATGCCAGATTAGGGTTGAGCTGGGTTGGAACAGCCTGTCTATAAAGCCTGCTTCAAGTATCACCAAAACAGACTTGCTAAAGAGTCTACAGGCTACCGGCTATATATTAGCCTCAGACATTAGCTCCTAGCCTAATAATAAAATAATAATAATTGTCAGAGCTACAAATGTTGCGGCCAAGCAGAGAGTACTTGGAAAACGCAGCCCTTAAAGAGAGCGGGTCATGGGCCAAGAGAAATAAATTCCCTTCAGCTCCCAGCGCCAGCTGTGCCTGAATCAGCTGAGACGTGCGATGTGCGCAGACTGGATTTGTCTGCTTGCAAGGGAAGGAAGGTTTGCTCAACAGCGGCCAGCGGTAACCAACGTGGTCAGAGAGCCTCGTGCCCCTAGCCAAGGAAATCTAGCTCCTCCCAATGTCTTGCCTCCATATCTGATCCTAAAGCCCTGTGGCTGTTTTGCATGACTGCGTCCTCTCTGTGGAGTGTCCAGGTCATGAGCATGTCTCTGAGGCTGGTGATGGAGGAGGTGGATTTTGGAAATTAAATGGACTCAAAAATCCTCTTCTTTGACTGTTTTTATAGCCTGAAAGTGTGCTGCTGTTGTGGACTGGTATTTACATGGGCTCTGTTCAAAAAAAAACTCCCAACAAATTCCCAGTGGGATGGCTTTATTAGGAACATTCACACCTCTGCACCACAGTTAAATTTCTCTCCCCATCCTTGGGAGCTGTGGGCAGCAGAAAACAGCACCTGGTTCTCATGCCTCTCCTCAACAGCAAAACAGAACAAGTAGAAACCAACCTAAAAAGTTAGAGTTGCCAAGTGCATCCTTCTTATTTAAAGAACCTGGGAGGCCAACCTTTTTTATTTTTATTATTGTCCCTAATTTGCACACTACTCACTATTTAATGTATATTTAGTGAAGGAAGCCAGGACAATAACAGCAGTAAAAGCCTTCATGGAGTTGATTCTGACAACTATTAAATCAAAATGCAGATTTGAAAAATCACGGGAAATAACTTCTTTCCATCTTTGAGACCTCAGCTCCTTTCTGACATCAAAATGCAAAACAAAAACTGAAATAACTCTTGGTGGGTTATTTTTGTAGAAACTTTGCACAACTACAGGCAGAAGCCCAAAGCACTGCAGAATGCAGAGCACAAAGGATTTTGTGCATTTGTAAACCACTCCAGCTCGAGTTTAGAAGAACTGTTCAGAAAGAATCAAGAGATTTTTTGTTATTGTTGTTTTTGTATTCAAGAAGGCAATATTTCTTAATAAAAGATTAAAAAAAAAAAACAACTGCTATTTTTTCCCACAGTTTAATTTTGGAATGAAACTAGCATCTGATTGGAAGTGATGTGAAAACAAAATATGATAATGCAGCATTAATGTCTTTCTTCAGAGGATGCAGCAGAGGACGTTTTTAGAGGCATGCCTTTTTGTTTTTGCTCTCTTTTCTTCGCAACCCTCGTGTTAGAGGGAATGACAGCAAAAAGAGGCCATGCAAGGCTTAAACACAGGCAGGAGATTTCCCATGTGGGGACAGGCAGAAAATTTTGCTGAGATGTCAAAACTTAGCCATGCTTGCCTGGAAGTGGGTGTGAGACCAACACCTTCCAAAGCTGCTAGATAGGAAGAGAGCTAGTGTCTCGTCCCAGAACTGGTCGCAGTCCAGACATGCAGGGATAAGAGCAATTTAAATGCTTTTTGGATAAATGGTTAAAGCAGGAGTGTGCCAGTGTGTGAGATGGCTAACCGCTCTGCACTGTGGCTGGATGGACCATGCACTTGTGAGCAACCCCGGCCAGCTGCACCGCACCAGTGCAGCCACAGCGAGCATCTCATCAGTGCTTCGGGAGATTCGGCCACAAAGGTCTGACTCAGATGCAGGTGGTACTCGCAGCTGGGGTTCCACAGCCCTGCCAAGGCCCTTCATGGCTAAGCACACACGCCTTCTGGCCTCAAAGTGCCTTGTGATGTCAAGAAAAGCTTTCTTCAGAAAAGCCTTTTTAGGAAGAGCTGTTTCCTAAGAACTTCTTTTTGAAATACAGAACAAAGCGGAGTGTTTCCTCCACAACTTCCCATGTGTCTGCCTGCCACCAGGTTTTGGCCATTCTCATGCTGACCCATGGTCTGTAGCCATGGTGTGTCCTTAACTAAGGACCATGGGGCTCCTGGTTCCTGCCACCCCCTCACCTGATGCCTACTTCGGGACCAATGAGGTGTTTACCTCCCCTGCACCTCATTTTCTCTGCTGGTAATGATGGGCAGTGGTGATTGCAGCCTGCTTTGATGAAGCATCCTGTGATCTACAAACGAAAAACATGGTGTAAATGCAAGGAACGTAATTATTATTATCACCAAACAAGCTGGCTGGTGACCTCAGTGCTGGTTTATAGATTCACGATTGGTTAAGATCGAAAGGGCGATGACTCAAAGCATTGCAACATGAAGTCGAGTTCTCCATATAGCCAGTTGGGTCTGGGTGGACAGCAAACATTGCAAGCGTGGTTAACCCGTGTTTCAGAACACTGTGATATCTTCGCCTTTGATAATCTGAGCCCCACTAGCGCTGGGATTTGGAAATTCCCAGTCGATACTTGCTCTGCCATACAAGTCAGGTTAGTTTTCAGTTCGTGTTTTGCTACAACGAATTGTGTGCAGACCTCAGGAATGAGAACCAAATAGTGCTTGACATTTACAGTGGGTATTTAATTTCAGAAAGAGCCTTTGTGTAGAGCAGAATGACACAGCAATGAAAAGCCCCTTCTAGCCTGAAAAACAGCTGCTATTTAGTGTATTACAATCACTTTATGCTGCCCTCTAAAACAGAGGGTGAGGATTAGAGTGCTGCATCCTGTTAAAATTACAGAAGTCCCAACAGAAAGCCATTTTCCAAATGGGAGCTGAGCTGTAATTATGGGTCAAACAACTCCTCTTAAGCAAAAAGCCCCCTTATTTAATGATGTGACACAGCATCACTGCAGGGCCTTTGCTTTTCAGCCCTTTTTCCTACCTCTCCTTTATTAAATTAATCTGGCCAGCAGGAAGAAACAACACAACCATGGGAGGACTATAAATCTGCCTGCTCTTGAGCATAACTCGAGCCCTAAATAGAGAGAGGTTGGGAAGCCACTTCCTCCATCGACAGGTTGTTCCGTAATTACCCTCTACAGGGCTCACTCCGCCTTCCCCTGCAGCCCGGGGCCAGGATGCTCTGTGCAGGGGACACAGCACCGAGTTGTGCAACGCTATCAGCGTCCTCAGCATCTTCCCACAGCGGAGACAAAAGCTCCGCGGTTGTTTGTAGCTGCTATAATTTGTGGGGTCCTCCCATCGTTTTATTTGCTCTTAAATATAGGACTGGGATCGCCTGTGCGGAGTCGTCGTCTTAGTGTTTGGTGTTTCCTGTGTGCTGAGAGTGCTGGCAAAACAAATATTCCCCTACCCTTGTTTACTGCGCTCAGGACTTTGGCATGTCATACATCAGGCCCAGCTTCCTCTCCTTGTGATCATGATTGCCCAAACAGGAGCTATCAAAGGCTTTCAGCAGTCCTCCCAAGAAAATCTCTGGGATGTCACATTCAGCTTCTTCTGCAGAAAAGGTGGTCAGAAAGCCTTTTGGGAATATTGGGATCATCCGTCATTAGCTTCCAGCCCATGTCCCTGTAGCCAAACTGGCTCCTGGCTGGTTTCCTCCTCGGATATTTAAAGACTATCACAGTATTTATCTCTTTCCTTTGCTATTTGTGTGCTGGATCCTCAGGCTCACGTTTCACTGCTATTTTCATCGCTTTTCCCCTGTTTCAGGAATAGGCAGTGCTCACTCTGGAGGCCATAGGTGGAGGAGGAGACCCATGGACCCATGTTCCAGCTCTGACAGCAGCAGAGCTGGGGCAGTTGCACACTGTGCACTGTTCCCAAGGGTTTCTCATGGTGCAACCCATGCACCATCGATTTCACACCCCTGCACTACCTCTGGGATGGGAACAGTTGACAGAGCTGTGCTCGGGCCGATTTTTCCCCCTTAGGGCCACAGGTTGTTCTGGACTTGTGAGCTGCAAGGGGCCAAACCCGATGATTTCTGCACTAAGCCACACAGGGCCCTCAAACAGCTCCTTGATGTGAACCATGTGGTGGCTGAGCCCCAGCAGTCCGTTCTCACTTTGGCTTAGCCTGCGCGTGATCAAACTCTGAGCACTGATAGACAGCAGAGGTTTTGGGGTAAGGAAAGCAGTATTCCTGGAAATCCCATTGCTATAGGAACATGCTCCGGTTGGGCTCAAGACCCTTATCTAAAAGTTATTTAGAGCCCCTTGCCACCATTTAGCAGCAGCTCCTGTTAAAACCTGCACATAAACTGTGCTGAGGTTCACAGAGGTGCTCCAGGTGCTGCACAGCAAACTGCACGGAGCATCACTTCCCTACCATGGATATGTTAACTCCCAATTCACGCCCCTGCACCACTCTAGGGAGAGGAAACGGGTCATTGCCGCCAGCATCACCCTCCCCAGAGGTTTTGCACCGGGGTGGCTGCACCATTCCTAGCACCCGCTAAGCACTGGGGAGGGATTAGCCCAGCGGGAGGAGAGAGGCAAGCTCTGCTGCTGAACCTGGCAGCTATGCCTGCAGCACTTAATTCTCCTGAGCTCAGGAGCCAGGCTCCAGGCAACATCTCTCAGGCTGGGGAGTAAATGTGTTTGCAAGGTGATCGCCTTGTGAACAAGAACGGAGCTCACCACGCTGCTCCCTCTGCCCCAGCCGAAGGGCTGCCCAAGATCAAGCCTTGCTGCTTCATTTAGTTGAAAGTAATGAATCTTCCTTTGCTGCTCTAGGTTAGTCTTGGGTACTAAGGAAAAGAAAAAGGTTCCTTATGAAATTAGAGACTGTAACTTATTTTGGAGAGAAGGATGCTGCTTCTGTGCTTGGTACCTGCCGCTACATGGGTCTGCACTGTAGCTGGGCACATAAATCTGCACAAAAATGTAAAAATGTTGAACATTCTCCAATTGAGATTGCTTGGAATTTCCCCTTCCATTAAAAAATAAAATAAAACCTCATATTTTGTCTTTCTGTATCAATTCAGGAGGAAAATATACAGTAAAATATTGGAATTTCTCAATGGATAGAAACCCCAAATTCAAAATTGCTTTAATAAAGTGAGGAATGGCTAGGAGAAACCCCAACTAATTCTGGCAACTAGCAATACTTTGCATAAGGTTACGTACCTTGGCTGATGAGGTAGTTAGGGGAAGTATCATGCAGTTGTCCCTTTAGGGTACGCTTTCCTTCTTACTCCTGACATCTGCCTTGATTTCCTGGAGTCCCTAAACCCAAATATGAAGAGTTTTCCTTGGACCAAGAAGGGTGAGTGCCTTAGAGCCAAACCCACTTCCATGCAGCGACCTCACCCCACTCCTGTCCACCTTGGCACTGTACAGTATATAGATATAGAGGCTGGTTTTGCCTACCCTGTGCTCTTAAACTCATTTTCTGTTTAATGAAACTGTCAATTGCATGGCTGTTATCTGCAAAAATGTATATATTTTCTCTCCATAAGAAAAGGTAATGCACAATAGCCAATGTACGGACATGATCCACCCCAAAAGGTCTCCCCTTGCCCAAGAGTTGCAGCAGCGTGTGCAGGGGCAAGCAGAGCTAAGTCCATGCCAAATTTTCCCTCTCCTGTGCTCAAACTAAAATAGCTGCTCATAAATATAACAAAGTCAGGAGAAAACGTCTTGAGGCAAACTCGAAGCTCATTACAGGCCCTGTGGTGGAAATGTTTTGGCAGGTTGGCTTCGAGCAGCCTGTTCCCAACCAAACCCTCTGGCTGCTTGCAGAGGTGCCAGCCTGCCAACAGCTGCACCGCTACCTACAAATATCTTCTCCCTCAGAGCTCTGGTTTATTAGCTTAAGCACTAATCCACGCTGCTTGTTTGTATTTGTATGGAGACCTGCTCTGCAAGAAAGCTACTTTCCATGCTCCTTCCTGAAGAGTTAATCCACCTGCTGGTGCCTAGCCTGGCCCACTTCCGCGGGGAGATGCTCTCTTTGCGAGATAAGACATGCATGGCTTAGTGCCTCCGGTGAGCTTGCCTGCCTTATTCAAATCTTAGAAATACAATTGCCTTTCTGTTCTCAGTGCCAGTTCAGACAAGGAGGAGGCACACAATTATTTGAATATTTTGTCCTTAGTGGACAGGACTGAAGCTGTAAGCATCCACCTAGTATCCATCACCTTGCCCCACTGGCCTGTTTGGGTGGAAAGTGTTACGCAGCCTTTTATTCAGCTCCTGTTCATAGGTGTCTGTGCAGATCCCCGTTATCAGCCCCGTGTGCTGCTGTTTGCTTTCAGCAAGGTCACATCTGCATAAGTCAGCTGCACTGCGAGAGTGTGTCATAGAGGTAACTTCTGGGTCTGTTGTCGCTCCTTCAAAAAGCTGAACTGATTATTGGTGCTTCTGCTGTGTGAGTTTTAAAGAACATGTCAGTCCACGGCAAAACCATGTTTCTGAGACATCCTGGAAATGCCACAAACCCACCCACGTTGCTTAAAGAAATGTGTCTTACACAGTCGTGGAAATCACTAATGTACATCTTGAGAAGAGGCCTCTGTGGACAACACATGAGAGAGGGCTATCCTTTTTCCAGGGGTCTAGCAGAAAAGCTGCCCTGCCAGACGGCACTAGGAGGGTGAACACTATCAAGATGAGATTCTCCCAGGCCTCCAAGGGGTCAGGACCTGATGGGGGATCTCTCCTCTTTGAGAGCATCAGATTAAATCTGACCTACTGGCAGAAGGTGCTCCTACCTCATTGCTTCTAAAAAACGAAAACTGGTCCTCAGCTATTCACTTCCTCACTGATTCTGTGCGAGCTTGCAGCCTTTCTGACATTTTTGAAAAGTGAACAAAAGCCTGAGCACAAAGAAAGCAAGTTTTAAACTTAGAAGTATTATTTATGAGCAAATCTCACAAAAAGCTAACTAGGGGAAAAGTTATGATTTAATAAGAGTTTTTGATAAACAAAGGGATAAGGGGTGTGGGAATACAGGCAGTTCATAATGAAAAATAAGGGAATTAACAGCACATTTTTAGTAGCGAGGCCAAGGAACCAGTGGGACAACTGGCCGAGGGATGCAGTAAATCCTACACCATTTGGCACCTTAGCATCAGGCCTGGATATCTTCCTAAAGGCCATGCAGTACCGTAGTTATAAGGCTGAACACAAGAGCTGTGGGATGATTTCTGAGCAAGGGATGGGGCACCAGCGTTCCACTGTCCTCACCATTAATTGGTTTGCATACCGACAGCTCTCAGGAGCCAGTGAGCTGGAAGTGCCGTGCCCAGCCAGCCCGGGCTCACTGCGTCCATTCGAGGGGGCCCTGGGCTGGCTCTGCTGAACAGAGCTGCCTCTCTCCAGTTCAACAGTGTTTTTTCAGCTGCTATTGTCTCATCGTTTACAAGCAAAACTTTCATAGGCTGTTTCTAGTTTTTATTCTTTTTCCCATGGCAAGAGATACTTTGTAAAGAAAAAATATCAAAGCAAAGCCCACTTTTTGTTTTAAGGAAAAGCTTCAATAGGTTTTTCTTTTTTTTTTTTTTTTCTTTTTTCTTTTCCCCTAAGCCTTGGTAGCCATTTGTGCTTTAATTTGAGCAAGGCTTATATCAGTTGAAGTTATACTTGTGCTTACTTGACTGGAGGTAAACAGGACTAATCCTGCTTCAAACTAAACTATCTACGCAGTTTAATGAAATGGATTAAAATTTTACCTCATATTAAACATTAATAATCCTTCTTGTTCAGACAAGCCCTGGGAGGGAGCAATTGAGGGAGCAATGTTATTCATTTGCCTTCATTGAAATTTCCTTGAAAAGAAGTAAGTTAGGCACTTGTGCAGAAGGCAGAGCCCTTTGATATAATGGTGCTCCGTTGGCTCGTACTTACAGGAGGTCTGGCTCCCTTCCTCCGTCAGATGAAAAGAGGGTTTCTTTTCTTTGTACATTTTATTTCATTTCTGAGTTCCTTATTAAAACAGCGCAGTCCTTCCTGTTTCATTTGTGAGGTTTCTTTAGGGAAAAGATCAGCCTAGCACACATTAAGGGCTCCGTTATTTAATTTGTATCTCCAAATGGTCTCAGCTGGCATGCACTCACGCCACACACCTGGAGATGGAGATGTCAAAGTCTGAGGGGAAAGCCAAGATTTTCACACTGGTTCCTCCACAAGGAGATGGCTTTGTTTCACTTCACTCACTTTCAGGTGGTAAGAGAAGTGACATTATTCCAAGTTTTGGTATAGTTTTAATTACTACAAAGACTGCAGGAGCAGGCAGAATTCCCATCATCTCTCATTTGTCCCATCCACGCATGTGTGTGTGTGCGTGTGCACGTTTTGGTGTTTTGGCGGTCCTCCTCATCAAATTTCTGCTGACACGTGGGAATACCAAAAGGTGTTTTTCTTCAATAACAACCCATTGTTCATGCAGGCTGTGAACCCTCAGCACAAACCCCGCAGAGTTCATGCCTTCGCACACCTGAAGCCTTTGCTACCAGGAGCCAATTACCTGGCAGCCTCCCACTTCACATGTCCCAAAAGTCACCTGATCAGGGATGGAAAGCCAAAACATCAACACAGGATGGTTATATTCTGGGGGAAGTGCAAAAATGAAAGGTTTGGCGTGGCCCCACCACTATGTATTAAAAGCAGCACTGCCTGCGAGCTACCGCCGCGGTCGCAGTCGGCAGCTCTCAAGAAGGGCAGGAACCGGCAGAACGAGACTTTCGAAGGAACCCAAAGGACACCGGGAGATTTTCCTCATGACTTCACTCCCTCCTAGCTACAGATAGGATGGGGCAGGTCTTCTTCGCAACCGGTCGGATCGGTGCTACCCAAACACATAGGTGTAGTCTGTGCCCCGAGGAAATCAGAACTTCAGACAAGCTCACGCAGCCACTCCCACGCTGGCTGGTGCCAGTGGGGGTGGCGTGAAGGTGATAATTGAAAGTCACTGGGTTTTGAGGTTGGTTTGTGTGTGTGTGTTTTTTTTTCCTTGCTGAATCAACAGGGAGTTGTTTTCAACCTCCTGCTTCCTTCAGCCAAGGTGGCAGCTTGTCTTCAAGCTTGGTGCAGGTTCGTGAGAATAAAGGTTGGGCATTGGGATGTGCCAGGAGCATCGCCTGGCGGCCTGGGAATGGGTGCAGGGAGGCTTGGAGGAGCCAGGCAGCAGCCCAAGTCCATGAGAAGGTCCCCAGCTCATGTTTACTGGAGTGATTCACTTCATTCATAAAATCTGATCTAGGCTCTAGAGGTGAAGCTGAACCCAGGTGGGAGTCGCCTGCCTTTTGGGTGGATGCAGCAGTGAAAGGGGGACTAGGGGTGAGAAATGCATCAAACACGGGCTGCTGCCTGAAGAGGTGTCCCTGCTGCACCCCAGTTACAGACTCCGGGTTGAAATCAAGCCCAGCACTGAGCTGCAGCTCAGCCCCAGTTGTCGTCCAGCTCCACATCTGGCTGGATGGCTGCAAACAGCTGGATGATGCCTTCGGACACCTGGAAGAAGGCAGGCTTGGAGCAGAGAACTGCAGGTCTCTGGTTGCAGGATGGATCTCACCCCTCCCCCTCCTTATTGAAAACTTCATATCCGAAAATCATCCAGCAGAAGTTCAACAGC
Source organism: Alectura lathami (assembly GCA_013399715.1). Classification (NCBI taxonomy): domain Eukaryota; kingdom Metazoa; phylum Chordata; class Aves; order Galliformes; family Megapodiidae; genus Alectura; species Alectura lathami. Next base: position 243,187 of record VXAV01008280.1, read on the forward strand.
GTCTGCAGCCTGCCAAGCATTCTTGCTGAGTGAAGCTGTTTGGGCAACACCGAAACACGGCAGAACCTGGGGCTTGCGTAAACCTTTCTTACCTGGAACAAAAGATCTGCTCCCATGGCAGTCAGGTGCACGCATGAATGGTGTGAAAACACGCCAAACCGGTCCCTGTGCAAAAAAGACAGGTTTGGCAGGAACGGCTGTTTGTGCAGAAACGGCCTGCCAGCATCAAAGGCAGATGTGCTGGGTGCTCCACGGCCTCGATTAGCATCTGCAGGAGCAGAGCCCAGTTTTACAGCACTGAAGGCTACAACTGGCACCCAGCCTCAGGCTCCAGCAATGAACCTGGTTTGCATAAATGCGTCTGAGCTTTTTCACCCATCAAACTCCCCAGGAGAGCTGCAGCACAAAAATTCCCCCGTGCTGCCCAACCCAGCCTGCCACAGCCTCGTGGCTGCTCACCACCCTGCTGATGCGCATTAGGGACCAAACCCTGCGAGGTGCATGCCAGCAGCACGCATGGACGCTGAGGGACTGCCTGCAGAAGCCGTTGCCTTCAGATCCTACTGCGTGAATGGGTTGTTTTGTTTTGTTTCCATTTCACCCATTTCTCTTTCACTTCCTGCCCCACAGGAAGCGATGGCAACAGATATGCCCCATCGCCGCTCGCACTGCCTGCTCCTCCTCATCAGACCCTGCAACCCCACTCCGCCTCCCCTCTGTGGGGTCAGCAAGGCGCAGGTGGCAGCTCCCGGTGCTGCGAGACAAACCCTGCATGTTCCAGACAGAGGAAAGGGGCTGAAGTGGTGGGAAGTGAGGAAACGACCGTGTAAAACCCTGGGATCTCATCACCTCCTGAGATGCCTGATGCTCCCCCAAGCCCTCCTGTCACCCCATCCATCTGTACACCCATTGCTGCCAAAAGTCCCTTTGCATTTAGGACAGGTGCAGGTTTACTAAGTTTTTCCACCTGTAATACAATATTACTAATTACGATAATAACAGCAAGTGCTAGCTGAGCTCTGCCTGCTTAATTTCCACCTGCTATTTATTTTCAGTTTGATGTGGTATTTGCTTCCTGTCATGCATTCTTGCAAATTATTCGCTGCTGCGTTATCTGCCAATGCGGTTCACCCAAGGAGTGGCCGAAACACGGCTCCAACCGAGGGTGTCACCGCCAAGGAGTTAATTTTGTTCTCGGCTCCTGTAGGAGGGGAAAAAAATGAAATTAAGCCTGCTGTGGAACCGTACGCTGTGCACGTGCGTGTATGTGAGCACATGCCACTGCGGGATGTTTTTTATCCTCTTTTCCCCTTCCACCCACATCTTTGCAACCCATTGAGCTGCAAGGATTTTTTTTTTATACAGCTGCAAAGTGCCTGTTTTTCAAAGGAGAGGTGTTAGCACAGTTATGAACTCTGCCAGGACACCCAGGAGCCAGGCTGAGTCTTTAGGTTTTTTTTTTTTTTTTTTTTTAGTAATAAAAAAGTGATTGCATCTTATCACACCCACCCCAGCCAGGAGCTGGTGGGACCCTCTCACACACCCATCTACAGCGGCATTGGGTCATCCAGATGCCCCCACGTATCCCAAAGTCCCAAAGGGTGACCCCATTTCCTTGGCAGAGCAGCAGCACAGCAGGGGCTCAATCCAAAAGCAGGATGCAACGCACACCGGGCTGTTTAGTTGTGTTATGAGCTTTTATTTAAAAAGCACATTTATACAGCAATAATTTCGCAGATACAAACTTTAACTTTGTATTCTACAAAAGTCTTTGAATATTCTTCTCTTTACAAAATGGAACATTACAAAAATACAGACAATTTAATATGTTTTTTTATACAAACGTCTCTAATTGTAGTTATTTTCATTAAAATATTACTACCACAGAACTACAATATTTTAGTCGACTATAAAAAAATTAATTCAATGCTTTTTTAAGCAGCAAAATGTAAATAACACAGGTCAGGACACAGTTTATAGTCATAGTGGATATATCTAAAATTGTTTCAGAAATAATATTTTACATAGTTAATTTTTAAGGTTTTATACATTATTTATATAATATTTATATATAAAAAATCATAGCTTGCTATAGTTGAAATGATAGGACGGATTCTGTACGAAGGATGTGCAAATGGCCATTTTGCATGCTTTGCGTGATCCCTTTGCAAACGTGCTCTGTGAAAGGTCTGCAAGCCAAAAACCTGTGGTTTCTGGGCAGAATAACTACAAATCACACTGGATAGAGGCACGGCTGGCTTCCCAACGGTGTCACCGAGCAGAGCACTCAGCGGGGACGCCGACGGGAGAAGCGGGAGGGGATGCACAAACCGACTGACACCCAGGCTGGGACGTGCCGCCCAGCAGCCCATCCCAAAAGGGCAGAATTCAAGGTTCCCCAGGACTCAGCCCCAAGGTCGTAGTGCGAACGCGTCTCCGGCCGAGCCGCCGCTCCCCAACCCGCGAGCGCGCAGAAAATCTGCCGCTGCGTGGAGGGGGGGAGGACCGGGAAGCAGAGGATGCTCTTTTCCATTTTAAGGCCACTTGCGGCTGCCGCGCACGCCCGGGTGGCTCAGGCAGGATGAAGCCTCGCCAGGAAACGAGCGGGAAGGAAGAAATGTGGCTTTCTGCGGCGAGGGTGGGTTTGTTCAGCCTCGCAGCGCATCTCAGGACTGCTTGTGAAAGGCACGTGGTGGGAACAGAGACCCTCCGGAGATCCTCGGCCGGGCAAGCTCCTTCTATGCTAAGTCACAGTACGGAATAGAGGAGGCAGAAACAAACTAGCATCCAAAAGAAAAAAAAGCAACTCTTACAAACCAATCCGAGATCTCGACTCAGTGCTGTTTCTCATATTATAGTGCTATATAATTTAGTTGTGAGTTGTTTTTTTTCTTGCAGGCATTGGAAATCTTCATCATTAAAAAACCCTACGATGGCCAGCTTTCCAAAATCCCTTAGTGTTCATTACGCTATGAACAATTTGGCGTTCACTACAACATGAACACTCAAACCAATTGCACATCCAGAACTCCGGCACCTCTCTTTGCTTGCTCGGCTTTTTGCTGGGTGTTTGTTTCTCGCTGTCACTTTTGACTTAGTTGACCACCACCACCCCTTTCCTCCAAATGTCGCAAGTTGAAAAGACCACAGAGTAAGACTTTACCGGTCAGGCAAGAAAGTCTCTCCCTACATTCTACTGTCTGATGAGATTTGAGAGCAGCAGGTAGTTGCTGTCAGCAGTCATTTTTGCAAAAATAAAAAATAAAATACAACGCCAATCCGATTGCTCAAAAGGCCTACACCATGTTGTGATGGTTATTGCGCTCGATGATGTCCACAGGTGAGAGGATCTCCTTCCGGATGGGGGGCGGTGGCAGGCAGGTCTTGGGCTTGGGCTTGAAGAGGTCGGAGACGTAAAATGCCTGCGGGAACAAGAGGAAAAGCAAGCTTAGCCCCACCGGGTGACGCTTCATTCAAAAATTTGTCTTACAAAACACCTACATTTTTACATCCAGTTCAAACACTTTTTGTGCCACTGAACTCCTTCACGTAGTCCCCGCTGCTGTGAAATCCCAAGTACCTGCTACCACCTTTCCGTGGTAGCACGGAAAAAGGCCCAGATGGCACAAACAGCATAAAAACACGATGGAACGATTTCATTTACTGCTGCGTCATCACCGAGAGCAGTGCCTCAACCTCTGTGAGTGGGCTGAAAGGCCAGGAAACAGACACACGGCCCACACTCACACGACGACGGTCTCCAGCACGCCAACCTGACTCATGCAGCTGTTCTAGGGACAGCACCGGTGGGAAATAACGCATCCAGCCAGGCACCGGGTAGGCAGTGAAAAGCCTTCGAATCCAAGCTATGCTAAAAGTTACAGGCACTCCAAAGCAAGTAATGCTCTCCTCTTGCCCCTTTCCCCACCCCACAGAAAGGAGAGGAGCAGCCGTTCCCAACGAGTTTTTCCTAAATATCCCGTGATGTCAGCCCTCTCCCGGATGTGAAAAAGCCAGTGCTTGGCAATTTCGGGAGGCAGCAACACAATAAGAAACAAAGCACTGGGAGGAAACTTCCACATCCTCCCTTGGCAGGCGCTGCACAAAGCTTATCAGCGCCGTCGCACCGGGGCACTTTCTCCCGTGCCAAACCCCAGCCCCACACCAGGAGGGAAAGGAGTCAGACAGCACGGATCTTCCGGAGGTGGCAAAAAGTAGTGAGCGCTCTTCTTGTTAGCTGGCACCAAATCTCCAAACTCGGGTCTTCTGCCAGTCTGAATTTGCTGGCTCAGCCTCAAACATTGTTAAACACCAGCAATTTGGAGCAAGGTGTGGGTGAGCAGAGCCAAAGGCCTGGGAAGAGCAGCACGCAGTGCTGGGAAGTTGTAGGAATGACCAGCACATTTGACTTTTGTCCCATTGTACTCAGGTGCAACATCTAAACAACACGATAAATTAGGAGAAAAAAAATCCAAGGTCCTCAAATGTTTGATATCAGATTCATGCCTTCAGGTTGGGTAACCTGGGGGGGGAACTGAGATGTTCCTCTCTGCCTCTCCACATTTTCTAGCTACCCACATACAGCAACTCTGGCTGTCCTTGGAAACAACTTCTGCAAGTCCCTATCAGCAAAGGCAGATAAGGAACTGAGCTGAATAGACACTGAACCTGCTATAAATGGCAATTCACTCCTACAGTCCTAACTGTGGGGTCAGGAAGCTGAACTGTTGTTGGCAGGCTTTTATTGCTTCATGGAAACACATGGAAGGAGCTGACATGCGGAACAGCTCTTTTCTCAGGGATGTGTTGGTATCTGGCTGCATAACGGAGCTGAGAAAGTCACTTACAGGGCATCCAAGTGGCAGCATCTGCACCTCCAGCTCCTTTACAGGACCCAGGGGGACCCGCAGCGGATCACAAGCCCAGATCTGGCCTCGTGCTGCAGCATCTCAGTGTAAAGGCATCTTGAGCTGCTCTGGCAATGGTTTTCTGCTCAGCTGTTAATAAGCATAAAACCCCTGCTCGGCCGGCTCAGCGCGTTTCTGGTGCCAGCTCTCTCGTGTGCCCACCTCAGAGAGCTGGATTCAATCAAAAATATGTCCAATTTCTACACCGACACAGCCATGACAAATTGATTTATGGGAGAAGATTGCTCAGTGCAAGAAGCATACGGGGATGACGCTGAGTCTGGTCCTTGTTTTGGACAGCAATGAGTTATGGGGGAGTGTCATCTTGTGGATTTCAGCTTTTGTTGTGCTGCTTGCTGCTTTTTGGGGTGTAAGTCAGAGACTGGGAAAGAGGTTTCATTTCTCTTTAAACTGTATTTCACTGTAACGTGGCTGGAGGTTATACAAGCACTTACAGGAATTATGAAATGTGAGCTTTTGGGGTTAAAATAGCGTGTTAAATCCTCCAAATGTTTGAAATGTTTAACACAAAAAATGACTAATATAACGTGCAAATTTTTTCACTTGGATTAACTCCATTTCCTGTAGAAGGTGCTCTCCGCCCATAAAGAAAACTTGACAGCAAAAGACCGAGTGCGCGTTATACAAATCAAGTCAATATCTCATATTGCCACTTCATGTTTCATAATCCTTTCTGGTACACTGAAGAAGCCCTTAACCACAGGCAGAGAGGTTAAAACAACCATCCAAGCAAACCAGGGCAACACCAGGAGCTCCTCTTTCCAACGCCTCTCCTTTTCTCTCTCCATCAGAAGAGACAAACTACACAGCACATAGCTGGCTGCCTACAACGCACATACAAACTATTTCCATTTAAGCAGTCCTCATCGTATTTCACCCTGGAACCAAGTCTGAATGTTTCATCAGCTGGAAGCACTTGACACTAATGTCTTCTGCTTGTTATTTCAGGTACTGGAGGACAAACGCGTCTGCGGCAGCACAACCTGGATTTAAGCTCTGGCAGCCCTCGGAGGTGAAACCCACAATTGGTTTCTAGCAAAAATTATAGCCTGATAACTACAGTGTTTTAACAGCCATCATCAGGCGTGCTCCTGAAGGCTCTGCTGTGGGAAGGGGAAGAGCAGCAGGCCCCTGCCTCTGCTTCAGAGCACCCCCTTTTCCAGCCTCCAGAGGGCATGGAGATGGCAGCGCTGGCAAATCCATGCCCATCTGTGAAGCCCCCAGGCAGCTGCTTCCGATGCCTCAGCACAGGAAAACCAGCCCAGCCCGCCACAGCCTCCCCTTCCCAGCACAGCCTCCATCTGCAGGGGGGAAAGGCCAGATCTGCTGCTCGTCCCAGCCAGGAAGCGTGGATGCTGCACCGAGCATCCGGAGAGCTGCTGCCTTCCTGACACCACGACCCGGCCAGCCACTGCACTATCCCCCAAATACCGCTGCTATCCCACTTCCCAGGTGGGGAGGCGTGGAGAAGCGACACCCTGTAGCAATGCCTCGTGCTTAGTGTCTGCACCTTCTTCATGTCCTGGAGAGGAAAAGGTTCCCAGGATGCGTGCAAACACCCTGACGGTATTTCTGTGAAAGACGCAGGAGCTGTAACAGTGCTGCCAGCAGGCTTTAAGCAGCAGCACACTTCTGCACCTACAGGCTCCGTGTGCCTGAATGGGACACTGGCATGAGGCAACAGCAAAACCCAACAACTGCTGCTCAGCAGGTTAATAATATTTCATAAAAACTTCCCAGCAACGCCACTGTTGACTTGGCTTTGGAATGTTATCAACGAGTGGAAAGTACATAAATAACATTTTCTCTCCTTGCAACATAAAACATTAGCAAACTTATTTCCTTGCCTCGAGGTTTGCTTTTACATCAGTTAAAACAATAATAAAAGAAGCAGAAAGCAGTAAGCTGTTAAAACCTTGGTTTGGGGAGTTCGTACAGTGACACAGTGACCCCAGCCCCTTTGTTTCTGCACAAGGCAGCAGCCCTGAAAGCAGCCACCCCCAGCCCCGTGCCCCCCGCCCTGCCTGCCCCAAGCATTCCCATCTGTCACTTCCAGTTACGGGGCCCTGCAATCAGGTCACTCCTCTGAAAGTAAATTGCATGAGAACAGCCCAGGCTGCCGCGGACGAGCAGGCACGGCTTTTGTTAACCATTTTCTCACGAGCCCTTCTGCTGCAACAAAAAAAGACCCAAACACAAGAGGAAGGCTCCCTACGTACCTCGGGCAGGACACCCCATTCCCCTGCTCCCTGGGTGCCAGACCAGGCCCCAGGAGCACGCTACCTCCAACACCCTACTGGCAGGGTGGCGATCTCACCACTGTCCTGCCAGCAGAGTTATTACGGCAGGGGGCAGGTGCAGCAGTGACCCCTACCAGCGTCCCTGTCACCTCCCATACAAGTGTCCATGCCCACAGCTGCACTCACCACGCAGTAAGCCACCAGGGCTCCCTGTGCAAAGCCTGCCAGCACGTCGGTGGGGTGATGCTTGTGGTCCGACACGCGGGAGAGGCCGGTGTAGAACGCCATCATGACGAGCGTGAACTGCAGCAGGGGACGGAGCAGGCGGGCGCCCTTCCACGTGAACCTGGCCTGCAGATAAAACTGCGGGGAAGAGAGGAAAAACAAAAAGGTTGCGTTATTTTGAGGCTTCACCTGCAGCAGGGTGGATGTCAGGCCCCGAGGCGCAAAGACGGGGGTTTTCAAACACAAAGGATGCTCTCTCCAAGTGAGTGACCTCCTGGCTGGCATTTTAGGACCTGACAAGGGGTTCCATAGCCATTTACAGCCCCTTTTGCACACCCAAAGAAGTTTGCATTGCCTTGATACAGAAGGGAGAGAAGCTCTCACTGGGTTCCCTCAGACCACAAATAACTTAACGGTACCATTTACCTACTGAAGCAGAAGTAATTGGAAAGTCGATACAGTGGAAGCACTGCATCAGTTGATTTAGTGTCTTTGGCTGTTGCATAAACATTATATTGACCCCATTTTTGGAAAGAATACATACCAGGCTCTTTAAAGGAAATGAAACATCGTGTTATTAGAATGGAGCAGATGCTCCAAATTACCCAAATTGTTGTTAGCCAATTAGCATAGAAGAGAGCAGTACCAAAACAGCTTGGTGCTGGCTAACACACGTCGTAATTCTGGGGAACATTTCTGCAAACCAGCCAGAGCGTGGGAACGGGGCCACATCACCACAGCACACACCCCACACCATGCACGCTGGTCCCCGCAATGCTGCAGGACAAGCTGCAGCCCTGGGGTCCCCACAGCTGCAGCCTGCTGACCTGACTACCCCTGGACCAGGCTGGGTCTCTGCTTTGTGAGGATGATTTCAACACCCAGGACAAAGATGAGTTCACAGTCTCTTTACGAGTCTCTTTAAAAAACAGCATTTGTAGAGTATATACAATACGCTGCTAGTGCCATGGTTTAGGCTCAGGAATACTTTCAGAACCAGGGTACAGTGCAAAACTCTGCTTCCAGTATGTTGTTGCTGAGCAAAAATAGCTCTGAGTATTATGTCTTATGAACTGTCACACTTAATTCTAGCAGGGAGATTTGAAACCTAATGTCTTACTTCTAGCTCCATCCCACCAAATCCCTTAAGAAAGGGATTTGCTGCTGCCTCAGTAACCCCTCAAATCATTATATCTCACAATTTTGGACTAAATAAGTAAGTATGGGTGAAAAAGCAAAGTATCAATTAAAAATTAGCAATGAAAAGCTAACACTGAGTTTGAAACACAATAAAGCAGACACATTTTTGAGGGTGAAGTGATTAAAAGAAAAAAAAAGAGTTCTACAAAGCAAGGGAAAAACTCCCACTTGCTTGAGATTTGTCCTTTGGGCAAACTGACATCGACTAGATTATATTGAGATTTTACATTTTCTTTAGAAACGCTCACAAAACTGCCCTCCCTCCCCTTGCCCAGCCTCCGTCCCAGAGTCCTCTGGCCCCGGTGCCTCCTGCTCCAGGTACTGGCCAAAGCGGTCAGAAACCACTTGGAGCAAAACCTACGTTTGCATCGCCATGTCCCGTTCCCCTACTGCCATACCACTTGCGCTCCATCCCCATCGAGCCTCGCTGAAACCAGTCCAGGAGTTCAAAAGTTATCGGGATTTGCACGCTGCCAGGCGGACAGACAGACACAGATGGCGAGGTCACCATGTTTCCATAGGAAATTGCACTAAAATGGTGCAAGGGTTTGTTTGTGTACTGACTCACTCCTCCAACAACATGACCCTGGGCTGTGCAGCTCATGCACATGCTTTAGCCCTGTAAAAGATGTGCAAAGGCAGAGCAGACTGCTAAGCACTGCCAGATTTGGATGGGCCGGACAAAAGCCTTCCCAGGTAGGCATAGAGGAGCAAGACCACAGCCTGGCTTATCTGCCCCACAGACCATCACAGGGCAGCAGGAGCCAGGAGCAGCATCCACAGGAGCAGCCTGGAGAAGGGGTGGATGAAGTGAAGTGAGGTCACGCAGAGCAGGAATTATTTGGAGCTCCCGTCTGCTGCCTGGCTTCTGGCAGGGGCTGAGTTACCACAGAGCAGATGGCCTGAAGGACATCATATTGCTCTCTTCTCCTGCCAGGGGACTTCCACAGTGTTGGTGGGGACAACCCGCAGCCACATGCATCTCATGGCAAACCCATTGAGCAGCAACTGGCAGGGGACACAGGCTGGGAACATCACCTCCAGCCTCGCGGGGCTTTCTGCCACCCAGACATCCCATCCTGTTCACACTCTTCCCACCACAAGGCTGAATTCCACCAACCACGTCCCTTAGTCATCCTAAGGCTTCCTTCTGGGAAGCAGCCGGTCTTGTTCCTGACCCTCAGTTACCTCTTTCTCCAGCCCCATCCAGAGCAGTACCCAGAGCAATGGTGGGCAAAAGCCCTCAGACCCAAACTCACCCTAGTGCAGCACCCTGCCTTGGCTGGGCAAAGCCAGCAGCAGGAGGAGGAACTGCAGAATTCAGCTTTTAGCACCAGGGGGCAAGGACAGAATGGCAAAGACCTCCCAACACCGAATGGAGGAGCTGGTTGTCTCTTCCCTGCCTTTGCTGGCTGCACAGCATCCTCCCACGCTGTCGGGAATCACCACCAGCTGAGCTATGCAGGTCACACCTCGGCCTGGCCTCTGACATAATTCCACTTTATTCCCTTACTTAGGTCACCACTAAGCTTGAGTGGCCAACCACCAAAGAGATTCCTTCACACATGCACGTCATCACTCAGCATCACGAGGGTATTGGGACCTCCTCTGCCCCTCAGCAAGAAACCCCAGTGCAAAGCCAGTCACCCAACACCAGCAACACCTGTAATTTTCCATATAGACCAGCAGACCACACAGAAACCCATTCTGATCTGAAGGCTTCAGCCCCACCCATCAATGCTCAAGAAATATGCAAGCTGCCCTGTTTTGCTCTCATTTTCTCCAGAACCAGCCAACGCTATTGAGGGATATTAATTTACTTTTTCTTCATCCTCTGAGTAGCTGGCTGTGATTTCAGGGCAGTTCTTGCTGTAAAAATCTCAGCATTATGGTCTCAGGTGCTTGACAGGAGCGGAAAGCCCCCACTGCTCCCCATGAAGCACCCCAGACACAGGCACACAAACCCAAGGTATGGGTCAGGTCCAGAGGGCTGCATGTAGTGAGCTGTTACAGACCTCTTTCCTCAGCCTGCTATAAATACGTATCATGGGCTCACTCAGCCAAGCAGCAACAAAGCAAGGAAAATTAAGACAAAGAGGATTACCCAAGTGTAATTTCCCCCTTTAAATTTTTATACAAAGGCCTGATGTTAATTGGGTATTCTTGGTGACAAGACGGCTGCAAGAAACAGCCCTGAGGTCTCAGCATTTATAACTAAATCCCAGGAGCTCTGGCTGTGTGGTGAGCGCCCTTCCGTGGGACCTTTCCCCCAGAGCCCTCCAGGGCTTGGCATCAACTCATGTTTCCCTATTGGGAACCCACGGCCACACCAACTATCCCCAACGGAGACGGGCTGGCCACAGGGCTCAGTGCCAAAACAGGGCACTGCCACTGTGCCAGGCAATGGGAACACCATGGCCACCCACTGGCCCCCTGCTCCTGTCTGGCCACCAGGACCCCTTGCGGAACCCAACACACGCCAGCAATGATGGACTCTGCAGGGACAGTTTTCCAGCCAAAGGCATTTCCTAGAGTCCTTGAGATCTCCAGTTGGATCCTATCAACCCTGTATCCCACCTACAACAAACCTGTTTCTGGGCAGGGCACGATACACACCCACACGTCACTGATGAGCACACATAGGCACAGCACACCTCCAGCGAAAACATCCTCCTGTCCATGTGTTTTAGAAGTGGCTCAATTTCAAGCATGGGGTGATACAGCACCTTTTAACAGACCACCTAAAGCTTTCCGCAATCACAACCCCCCATTAGGTGGGATGAAGGACTTGAAAACATTGTCATGCAGAACAGGCTGCAAGAGCAAGGCCAGGGTATGCCAGGAAGTGACTTATCCTTGAAAAATGAAGTATTGTTCAATACAGAACTTGGATGTTGCACTTAGGACACAGCTGAGCAGCAGAACCTCTGCAGCACTCACTCAGCTCCACAAATGCCCCCAAACTGCCTTTGCCACCAGCAATGTCCCCAGTTTAGAAAGCTTCCCAGCTAGCTCCCAGTTCCCACGGCACCAGCAACAACTTGCTACCACACTGCAACTCTGCTGTCCCTAACCACTCTTCTGAAAATCCACTCAATCACTGAGCTGGGCAAGACAGCAGGGTTTAGTTTGCATTAAAGAAAATCCCCCTGGGCTAATATAAGCGCTCTCTTTTTTTTTTTTTTTTTTTTGAATTATTACTATCAGCCTCTCCAACATAACAGATTTTCTGCCTGAGCTGCAAAGCTCCTTTTTGCAATGGGATTTCTCTGGCAGTGGCCAGGGAGCCAGAGTGACAGAGCGCAGAGCGCTGCTAGAGAAGCTGAAGGGCTCATTTCCTCGCCCCCAATACGCATCGTGAAACACCTTCTCATCTCACGTTGCCTTTTTCTACCTTTAATTTATGACCAAATGCTGGGTGTGATTTTTCCCCTGAGTTTTTAAGACACAGCACAACTGAACAGCTGGTCAGATGGAGCCTGCTACCAAGCTTATCCCAGTCTTGGGACAAGGTAAAACTTAAAATAAAATCGGTCTTAAGGGACTGGGGGATAAAACTCCTCCTCCTCCATGGAGATGGATAACTGGAGCAGAAGGGGAGAGAGGCAGAGGCTACTGGGTGCTGACATACGGGGACGGGGAAAGGCAAAGGAGATCAGAGACGGCTTTTTGCACCAAGTCACATCCCCTTGAGTTCCATGGGGGCATTTTCAAAGCCTGTTGCACAATCAGAAGAAAATTAGCCAGCAGACACTGGTGTGAAGCAGCACTGGAAAACAAACCATGCAGTTTCTCCATGTGTCCCATGGAAATGCTGCATGCATGCTGCTGTTTTGGGGTCTCCAGTGTACCCCAGCCACCAGTGCACCCCAGCCACCAGTGCCCTCCTGCATTCCTGTTTTGCATCCCGCTTGTTCCATGAACACCAGCTTTTCAGAAAAACAAGGAACAACAACCAAAAAAAAATTCTGGTGAAGCAGAACAGCCTGCACGGTGCTCTCTGGAAAACGGGTCAAGCCCTGGCAGCTTTGGCAGCTACAGCTGAAGTGAGTGGGTGGGAACGTGGGATGGAGATGGGGGCTGCCGGGGAAGCCCAGGTTTGTCCCCTACCCTGAAGGATGCCGCAGGGCACAACGCTAGGCAACAGGTGAGGGATCAGGCTAGGCTTCCAAAGGGGCCTAAATCTCCTGAAAAAAAAGAGTATTTGCAGAGTAGTTGGGAAGAAATGCCATCAGCTTAATGGGGACTGGCAGTCCCTGCCATTTCCAAATGCCAGGCTTGAAAGCATCTTGGAGCCAACTTATCTGACTGCTTGCAGAACACTAGGAAATAAATAACTGCCCCTCCCACGGCAGCGCAAGTGACGACTTCCAAACTCAGCTCGGAAAGTTTTGCAGAGGCAGGGCAGGAGGGCTGAGCCTCCTGCAAAGTGTCACTGGGTCAGCTCTGGCATGGGGGGACGCTCACCCGCACCGCCAGGCACCGCGCTTCGGGGTGCACGAGGGGAGCTGGGTATGGGGGGATGCTCGGTGCAGGAGGAGGAGTTATTTTTGTGCAAGCAGTGATTTTTGTGGCTGGGGAAAAAAAAAAAAGAAAAAAAAAGTAAAGCTGTGGCAGGGAGCTGGTTTCTGTTTTGTTTTCTGCCTCATCCTCCCCATGCTGGCTTCTGGTAAGGGGAATGCAGGGGGAGCAGCCAGCTTCTCACACAGCCCACCACCTGGCTGCGCTTCAACCTCTTTGTTGTAACATGGCTGGGAGGAGGAAATGGCCAAAACATTTTCTAAAGAAATCCAAAGTGTTTTAAGACCAGGAAAAAAAATAAAAAAAAATCGGGGGAATAAGGAAAGAATTTAATACACCCCCCTCACTCAAACTGCCTGGAAAGCTTAGTAATTAAATTACAGAAACAGCTCCCAGCCCACGGAGGGCAAATCCAGGGATTAAAAGCCAGAAGGGAGCAGTGGTAATTTATCTTTTCAGAGGGGAAAGTAAAAGGGTGGGGGGAAGCATTGCTCAGAGATAAAGAAGAGTTCATGTTTAATGTTTCTACAAGCACAGCACTGTTTCTTTGCTTGCCAGCCTGAGCTTATGGGAGACTGGGGGGCACAGAACTTGAAAGGAACCTGAAAACTTTTTACTCATTATTATTATTTTAAGCACAAATCACCATCCAAATCCCCCTCAAAACCTTCGTGCGGGGCCTTTGGTGGGGCACAGGGAGCGTGCCTGCGGCAGCCCTGGCAGGAAGCACCTTGGCATGCCGCAGCAGCCCCGTCCCCGCACAGGAAGGGCAGAGCCATCTGTCACCGACAGAGGAAAACAAGTCCCAGCCCTCCGTGCTGGATCCGGCCAGGCAGGCGGCTTCACCTGCTCTGCCAGCCCCCAAACCAGCCCTCCCCCTTAACAGAATGCAATATTTTGGCACCCCCTAAACGTTCCCCAGTGGAAACCACAGCTTGGGGTGGGCAAAAACGCCTAAGTCATCCATGTGGTTAGCAGGACTCTGATTTATTTGGAGCCTTGGCTAAACTAAAAAGCTGCACAGCCCAGCTATAACCCAGGAGTCTCCATCCCAAACAACACCGCAGGGTCCAAGAGCGGGATCTGTCCACCACCACCATGTTCAGACTCTTGTTTTCATCTCCAATCCTCATCATGCCACTACTGCTACCAAACAGGGGTGAACGCCTCGAGAGGGGAACAGGGGTTGAACGCGCTCCGTCTCAAATAAGGCTGAGATCACTTACCACCAAATACAGCATGGTGTAGAGGGAGAAGGACGCGTGCCCGGAGAAAAAGGATTTCCTGCAAAACAAAGCAGGTGCTAAGAACCAGCCACTACAACATTCTCATATGACATTGTAACATTACATGCAATATGGCACCTTGGCCACTGCTACCACCAGGGTGTCAGAGCAGAGGGAACACAACCCCCATCTCTGGGGTTACAAAACCCGTTATCCGCCCGGCTCGTTCCTCAGGCCGAAAACGAACGGACGGGCAGGATGCGTGCATTGTTCGTCCCTTCCTGGTCTATTCATGGGACAGCACAGTTATTTCCAGGACAGCACGATAACTCATCATCTCGCCTCGAATAACCAGGAAACCGTAAAGAACTGAAAAGCAAGCACTTCTCCAGTTGCTTAATTACAGCATGCACCTAAAAATTCCAAAATTGGGCATTCGATGAGTTTGATTAAGAGCTTGAAAGGGAGGTGCTGGCAGTCCCTCCTGTGTGGGGCCTGCTTGGAGGAGAAGCCCTCCCTCCTGCACCATGGGCTGGATGCTTACATTAACTCAGCTGATGGTGAATTCCCACATTGAGCAACCTCTCATGAAACAATGGTGTAGGAGTGAAGAGAAACGAGAAGGAATATTATTCAGCTGAACACTGCGACTCCCAAGGGAAACTGCCTGTCGCTGGCAGAAGGAATTACAGCCTTCCCAGAGACACCAGCAGCAAAACCATGCACTGCTGACAGAGAGATGCTGAGAAATAGTTAGCGCGGAGGCACCGTTTTGGCGTCGGCAGCACGACAAGGGCTCTCACCTGGCTTCCTGAACCTTGCTGTCGCTTCCCCTGCAGGTGTAGTTCTGGATGTAAACCCCCTCCCCGCAGGAGATGATGGAGAAATCCGGGTCGCAAACGTGGATGAAATGCGGCCGCAAGCGCCCGACGGACACTTTGGCAATGTCTGTGAAGGACTGGCTGATGGCACAGCCGAACATGAAGCAGCCCACCTGCTTGTAGAGTGCTGCTATGTAGGGGTTCTGGATAAAGGAGTGCGACTTCTCCTTCAGGTAGTGGACACGGTAGAGCTCTCCCGTGATAATCTGTGGGGGACAAGCAACAGAGAGGGGCTGCGGTGAGAGAGCAGGAGAGACGCTTTGCAAATCCAGCTGAGACACGGAGATGAAGACGTGCCGGACTGCAAGCCAGGGGAGACAAAATTCATTCTGACAACAGGCTGGTGAATGATGTGCCGGCTTAAAGCCAGAACCATGTCTCCTACGGAAGGCAAATCTGGACAGTACACATTTATCTGTAAATCCCTTCTTGAAAGGCAGGGATGGTCTCAGCTGGTGGGACTGCATGGCCCATGCACACCCTGTCTGCATCCTTGCTGCTTACACTGGATGAAATGCTGCTCGAGCAACCTAGAGAAGGCTTTGCTGTGTGATTCTCCGAGACACACCAGTGTCTGTTCTTCCTCAAGCTCACAGCTCACCCAGCCCGTTCTGGATAAGCTCTGGGGCTTTGCTCTTCTTGCTCAGAGTGTCTCCAACCAAGAATCTGTTTCCATAGTGAGTAAAGCACAGTGCAAAGCCCCCCACCTCCTTGGCCCTCCTCATCTTCTTACTGCATCTCAAGAAGAGACTGCACTCCTCAAAATTTTGTTTATGGAAAAATTCCAAGAAAAAAAGATGGATTTTGTCTTAGCACATTGATGTGTCGTTACAGAACCAAAATAGTGCCCCAGATCTATACTGGTGTCATGGAAAAAAAGTAACAGATACATAATCAGTGCTTGTTTGGTAAGGAGAAGCCAGATCCACTACTCCTTTAATCAAAGTGACTTTGGAGGAAAAGGAAAACAAAACAAAACAAAACAAACAAAACAAAAAAAAAAAAACTTCCAAACTCGCCTCTCTGAAATCCACCAACACAACAGGGCAAGATCAGAAGCCCCTGAGCTTTCCAGAGTCTGGTCCCACATTTGCTGCCACCAGACCCCATTTCAACCATGCAAAGCCTCCATAAACAGCAGGTATTGCTGTGGATTTCAAGGGGTCCTGCAGTTGCACGTCAGCAAATGATGCATTTGTGGTCCACCAAAGCCTTTGACATTGCCATAAATCACTGCCACAGAGCAAAGTGACAGCTTCTCATAATCCCGACCCTTAAAAGGCAACTTAATGAAAATCAGGTTGTGAAACCAAATCCAAATGTATCACCTCTCCCAAAGAAGCAAAGGCTTAAATTGTCCTCTGCCACGTTACACACCTAGCTGCTTCTGAGCTCCAGATTTAAAGCTTTAGGATTTCATTCATTACTTTAAATGTTTTTATACCTGACCAATAAAGCGAGGCAGGGTTTGGCGTTGGGTTTTTTTTTTTTTTCTTTAATTTTTTTGGCTGCCCCCTCGTCTCTGCCCCTCTCTGCACTAGTCACAAGGACTGTGATATGTAAATTCAACCATCAGGAAAAACGCCTTCATGTTAATCCCTTTCTGGAGCAGGCAGCAATATTCCTGACGGCGTGGCAGCCTGCCAGCGGCGTGCAGGAGACGAGGCTCCCCTGCCTACCTTTTTAAAAGCTTGGCACAATGTTTGGAAACTAATAAACTGGAAAAGTATGGCAATTAGACCAAGACGAGATGAAGCTGTATCATTGTTTAAATTCACTCGTACCGTAGCTTGAAAAAACAGAGGTTGACCTAAGGCATTTGAAATCGCGGCTAAGCAGACTTTATCAAGAAGAGATAAAAATGTAAAAATAAAAAATAGAGACCAAGCCAGACCTTCCAGCAGCCATGCACAGAAATACACCAAGCAGCTGCACCATCATCTGGGGTTTCCATGTTAAAGCTAACATTTACTCTTTGGAAGCCTGGCTGTGACCAAGAGTTGCCTGAAGAGCTGCAGCTAACCAGCTCCAGCGTCGTTTTAATCCTCACAGACCCCAAACCATCATTTTCACAGTCTTTATCTTCATTCTGGACTACCCTCATGCCCAAGCTGGGAGCCAGGAAATCTCTCTGCATGAGAACCACAGAGGAATGTCGGAGCATCTCTGGCTCCTCTGCCAGGAGGCAACACTGGGGCATCCCGGATGGATGTAGACGATGAACATGGATGGACCCAAGGCCATTTGCAGACCGCTGCTCCCACCTGGCTGCATCTCCCTGGGCTCACTCCCGTACTGGTGCTGAAACCCCGTGGGCACACAGCCTCTGCCCCACCATGCACCCAGCATGCAAAGGTTTCCGCCGTGAAACCACAGCGCACAAGGGCACAGCTGCCTGCAGCCTCCCAGAAGGCTAAATTTGCAGGAAGGAGAGCTGCCAGGCTTGCAACTCCCAGCTTTTGCAGAGGGAAGATGAGACGAATTAAGGGTGACATCTGATCTTGGCGGATGTGCCATTGCTCCCAGCTCACAAACAGATCCACGTAAAGCCCGGGCTCCTGGCCTTGGAAAGGCATGTGACCATCTTAAGCAGGGACCAACAAAAGCCTGGGGATTAATATTTTTCTCTCACCGTTGGTGGTCTTGGTAATTGCACACATGTAGCAGATTGTAAATTGGAGACTTCATTCCCTCGCTAACACACGGCTGAGCAGCCGTGAGCCCTCCCCACTCAGTTAAAGTCATGGCTCAACCTTAATGAGAAGCTAAAATCGGGTAAACTTGTGTTTTTGGCAGTGCTGTCCCAGATATAGCAGGACGGTGGAAAAATAATGCAGCACAGATGTGCATGAACTGAAAAGACATTCTGAAAACAAAAAAAAAACAAAACAAGTCTTGAAGATATTCAGCCCTTCTCCTGCCTCATGTCCCTGGCAAGCCATCCGCATGGGATGCGCGCTGTGACGGGCACAGCTCCCGGGGACTGTCACGCATGTTCGTGAAAGACGGCCGTCAGCAAGAAGCCAATATCAAGTTGTTCTGTCTGTGCACGTCTTTTGCATATTTTCCGTTTTCATGCTCATTTTATCCTTATCATAAGGTATCATCAGTGGTCCAATTAGCCGGTAATTAGAGCCTTTCCGATCCCTTATGTCCTTGGAGTAACATTCTCTGTGTCTTAATCACACTGAAGCCCTCAACTGCAAAACAATCAGCTAATCTGGCTGAATTTCCTGGGTGATCTGAATTACACATTTTCTTAGGTATCTTCCCATGGGCATTCACGACCTGTCAGGCGCGCAGGGCTGGGGCCACACAACAGCAGTGAGGAGGAAAACGGCATTTTCCACCCCAGCGACCATCGACGCCATTTTTTCACCCAAGATGATCCAAATAAACATCCTCCAGCAGGAAGCGCAGTCAGCAGAGAGACAGGAGCACAGAGCCCACATCTTCAGGGTCATCTATGTGGGAATTTGCCTTAAATCAGTAAGCACGTAGGTATTAAAATCAAATGCACATCCACTCGTTCAAGCAAAGGTCTTCAGCTCTGCACTTCCTTAACAGGATGTCTGGGTGTCCTCAAGCCGTTTAAAACATGACCTGGACCTTTGACCCAGGGTTAGGCTGCCCATCACGCCACATGAAGCAAGGAAGCAAAATTTTGGTTTGCCACCCAAAATGCCTTCCCCCTGGCAGTCCTGCCAACCACTGTCCTGCCTTTCGAAGGCAAATGTTTTGAGAAAAAAGGAGCGGAGTCAGTGCTTTGTGGATTTGGAAGGAATTCCTATTATGCTACAATAATTCTGGTATCTGGGTTACATCTGAAAAAGAGGTCAGACTGACTTGAATTTTCCATGCCTGCTGCCATAGAACTGGAATCTGTTTCTTCAGTTCCTCGTTAGACGTTTGTATCACTCACCAGCAAATAACGGAGCTTTTGAATTTACCTTATTAAGTTACATTTGTTGTGGGCACAGTGAAACCAGTGCAGAAACATCTAATTCTTTGGGGATTTTCTTTTTTCTTTTAATTGACCTGCTATTTCGTGGTAGAAAGCTGATGGATCACATAGGCAGCTGATTATGTTTCCAGTTTCTGTTCCAACTCCTGTATTTGCCACTGCCTCATTACTGATCTGAAGCACACTCTGCATGCAGCCAGCATGACGATAGCTCAGGCAGTAATGCGAAAATGAAGGGCTTTCTCATTTCATTTTTATGGCTTTTCCACACTCGGGGGTAATTCACCTGCAGGGTACAAATCTGCTGTATTTATGGAATCAGGGAGTTGTCACCTTTTGAGGGCTGTTTTGAGGAGGAAGGGATAAAGAAGGAGGCAGTTTTGGGGACCTGTTTTCTAAGTGAATCTATTTGGTCAGGGAATGATGGAGAGATGGGCACAAGCTGGCAGATGCATTGCACATCTCTCCGCTGCCTGCAAGCAAACCCACAGCCCACTGACACCAAAATGAAAGGAATGGGATGGCTACTGCTTCTGCTGGCCACCGTGGGAAGGGACATCAGTGCTCCATGGGCACCCAAGGACAACAAACAGACTGCTCTAGCGAACACTCATGGGACTTGATGGCCTTTGAAGGTCCCCCCTCACTGAACTGTTCTGTTCTACCCTATTCACCTCTCAAAGGAGCAAGGCTGGGATGGGTTGTTACCCAAGTAGGCACCACGCCACACGAAAATACCCACTCACCTTAACATTGCACAAGGATGAAAGCCAAAGGGGGGAACAAGCGCTCCTGACCTCTCCCTCTCCAACGCTCCTGGCTGGAGGAGCGTGAGGAAGGCAGCACCTCTGGGAAAGCACCTGAGCTGTGCTGGCAGCAGGTGAGCAAGGAAAACGTAGGTACTTTTCGTGAGGTAACACTGGGGAATTTCATCTGCAGATGGAAGTGTTTGACTGCAAGCCAGGAGACAGCTCCTGCCCGAGCACGAGACGTGCTGGTGGAAGGAGGCTCAGCTCCACAGGCTGAATTCAGCTTTTTGGCTGGAACATACAGCTCTCACTGGGCAATCATCTCCCAGCACAGCTCTAGGAAAGCTGGCAGGAGAAAAAGAAATGAGAAGACATTGGGAAGGTGATGTGTTACCTGCTTTTTATACTGAGGGCACTGGGAATATGCTGCTTGTACTAGGGTTTAATTGTCTTTTTAATATGCCTGTACTATATAATCTCTTAAAATCTAATGTTAACCTGTGAAACTTCTCCAAGTACTGTTTAGCTGAAAAGATGCATCTTTCTATTATTATTTTCTAAACCTTATAAAACAGGCAAATACTAAGCGTTATTTGAATAGGGACAAACCATGCAAAGTTCTCCCTGACTCTTTCTGCTTCTACTCTGAACTCATACCGCAGGGTGGAAAAGCTTTTGCAGAGCTCTCAGACTTGTCCAAACAGCTTTGGGCCTGTTCATGAGCTTCAGGAGTAATCTCATTTCTCTCATTACAAGCTTTCATTTGCAAATGTTTACTGCTCACACGGAAGTCAGATAATCGCCAAGGAGATGTGCACCTCGGTACACAGCACGGACACATCTGCAAGACCGTGTAAAACACCAACACACCAATGGGAGAGAGACTGCACCACCTCACCCTGCTTTCCACGAAATCTAGAGAAATGTTGACTTTTAAGAAGGTCCTAAGAACATACAGGCTTTTTAGCATCTCCACCCTGTTTCTGAGCTTGGGAAGCCCTCACCGCCACCCCAAGGTTGACAGCCTGTCTGTTTTGGCACTCTGGGCCACATTGGTGCCATTGGCTAAGGAGGTGAAAAAAAAAAAAAAAAAGGGGCTGAGGATGCCCAAGGGGCAGGAGAGGAGGCTTCAGAGATGGTACTTACGGCAAGGATGGTAATGAGGATGCCTGCTGCACACAGCACTGCGTCGTTGATTGTCTCCATCGACTTCAGCGGGTACCTGATGCTGTCGTCGTCGCAGTAGAAGCCCCGCTGGTAGGGCTGGATTGTGCTTGTTTCAATGATGAGGAAGGGCAACCCAGCTGGAAGAAGGGGAGATGATAACCACATCCATCAGTGATAGAAGGCAAATACAAACAACCCGCTAAGAAGAAAAAATAAAAATACAAATAAAATCCAAGTAGAAAAAAGCTTGCGAATGACCCAGTACTGTTCCTGACCCTTTTCTTTTTCATACTGCTATCTTCCTAAATAAATATAAATTGAGTTTTATTTTTCCAAGTCTCTCTTGCAGTGAAAAAGCATCTCCCCTGTTATGGTTATCAGATGTCTGTGCTGCCTGGTTTCAGTTAAACCTCCTGCACTGCAAATATTAACTTACAGGAACGGACCCCCAAAGCCATCTCTCTGCAGAAAGCCATGAAAACAAATCTGGCAGTTCTCTCTGTGGAGGGCTGATGCTTGCTGCCCCTGGGCAGGACGAGCTGTGCAAACAAACACCAACAGATTGGGTAGCAGCCCCATGCTTCCTACCTGACCAGCCCTGATAAACTCAATCCGTGTTACTTCTATGCCTCTGAAGCCTCTCCCGTCTCCTTCCTCTCTATTTACAGGGTATATGCATGTTTGTACCTGCATCTGGCCAGCTCAGCCGGAGCTCTGAAACAGGCATGAAGCTCAAAAACCCCACAGCCATGGATTAGGACACGTAAAGGGACACCTCAAACCTGATGCATGAGTGAAACTCCATATTCCTCTTAGCATTTTGGAAGAATGCAGCACTGCCTCAAGCCTTGAAGGAAGGAACTGGGATATCACCCAGCTGCACCTTGTGCAGAGGACATGCATACTTCATGCCTCAGTTTCCCCATCCATCTTTGCTATTAAGCCCATCACTGAGAGGAGTGGTACATCCCCATTCAAACTAGCCCAAAATTCCTGAAATTCACTCAGAGTACATCACAAAACACAATGCGCAGGAAACCTTCCTCCCACTCACTGAACAAAACCCAGGAGAGGCGAAAACAAACAAGGCAAAGCACCTAAGGCAGCACAGCACGAGTAGGTGAAGGATTTGGCCAAGGCAAAGCATGAGCCACGGCTGATGGAAAGCAGTGGCTGTCACTGAGGTGACCACACACGGTTGTCCAAACATTTGGCCAAAACAGCAGGCCTCATGCCCATACCTTGTGTAAAGCACATGGGAGCATTTATTGACCACCAGCTTGCTTAAACCCTTCTGAGTGTGCTTACACCACCAGAAGTCTAGGAGATCAGAGGGGTTTTTCTTTAAAAAAAAAATAAAATAAAATAAAATGATGTGCTGATTGGTTTTGACCAGTATTTGTCTGTGGTACATTTTCAGTGATCTTAATCTGCTCAATGTGATTTGCAAAGTACTGTGTGAGGAGTTAGCATGTCATCAAATTAACATTCCTCATCTCAACAGGAACAATTTTTGTCTTTCATTTGTGCAATCCGTTTTGGCTCCTTTCGCTCTGTGTTAACACATTCACCTAATCTAGGCTTATTAGGGTTGATTTTATTATTCTTCAAAAAATAAAATGAAAGAACAGTCCCAGCCATCTTCCACTTCCCACTCTGAGTGAGCAGGGACACAGACCTGACGCTCTCTGCGAGTAGCCAGGGCCACCACTCAGAACTCCTTTCAGATCATCTCCAAAACCCCTGTGAATGGCTAATTGTAAGCATTTGGCCCCACCGTGCTTGGCAGCACAGCTCAGCTTCCAACACACGTGAAACAGTGAATAAAGGTTTCAGACCTGCCTGTCCAGCTCAGATTCGGTAAATAAAGTTGGGACATCTCATGTGAATCCAGCTGATCTTCTCCACTATTTAACCATTCTGAGGCATAGCCAGCTTGGCCCTGAAAAGCGCCTCTGATGCCAGCAATATGATATTAATAGGCCACTTAAAAAAATCCTTATTTTCCCAATGAAAAATTGCAGTGGAAGAGCTCTGTGTGATCCAGTTTCACATGCACTTGAAGCAGCAGCATAACAGTTGAACTCGGGGAGTAGACGTGCCACGGTTACGTGGCTTATTGTTATTTCTCCAGTTCCTCTTGTTAATAGCTTTCACATGACAGGTCTGTAAAACACATGTTCCCACAGACAATAAAATACATCTGAAAGCTAAAACTGGCTTAAAATAAAAAAATAAAAAAAGACAATAGCGTTCCTATATACTATGCGAACCCAGGAATAATAAAGATTTGTTTTCCCCTCATTCATTGAGCAGCATGGGGTAGTATTTCCGCATTTCAATTATACGTACTCTTGCCACAGCTATAATAAGAGCATAACTGACCTATATGATATACAGTTTAAGCATGCATAGGCATAGTTTAGAAAATCCAATGGTTTTGTTTTCTCTCCTACAAACTTGTGGTTTAGTGGGATATTGCCAATCGAGTCTTGACATTTTTCCAGCAAAACAGTAACCTCAGATTCCCTTTTTTTCCTCTTCCCCTCCCCTTTTTTTAACATGAGAAACATAAACACACTCCATAGCCAAACGGATATTACTTAGAAGACACAACGTGCCCTTGATTTTGAGGGCTGAGCGAGAGGCTGCTCTCGAAGCCATAAATATCCAAGCAACAGAAGACCCCGGCCCATGCTGAATGGTAAATTGTGCTAAAGATGGCTCTTCTTCCAAGAGATTATTTCTTGGAGCACAGGTTGTCTACAGGACTAGGCCACCACCCACATTTTTTTTGGCAAAGGGGTTCCAGCATGGAGAAGCCTGAAGGAGTGCCAAAAGGCATCCAGAGAATGGGTTTTGCAGAAAACACTGCAGAGCAAAGTCTGGAAGAACACAGAAAATTAAATGTGGGGTGAAACGCCTTTGAGATAACTTAGCAAAACGCCACAAAGACGTTATTCACACTGGGAAGCAAGGGTAGCCAGAAGTGGGGTACGGCCCATGCGCCCTTGGAGGGGGAGGACAAAGTAGCATAGGGTTATACCATGGAAATCAGGCTGGGCCTCATGACTTCTTGTGCCCCTGTGCAACTCAGTTTAGTGTTTTAAGAGGAAGCTCTGGTGACCTCTACCTACAAATCCAACAGCTGAACTCCCTGATATTCAGGTGCTGGTTTTCCAACCTCAACTACTTCCCATGTCCAGGCTACTGAGAACAGCTGAGGTATGTCTCAGAAGCTGGTAATGAATGGTGATGAACATTAAAGCGACCAAAAGCCCTACAAGGCAGGAAAAAAACCACACTGATTTTGGGATGGTCCGGTTTCTCCAAAAATGGTCCTATTTAGCCATTCTGTTTGGGGCCACAAAGCACCTATGTTCTCAGATCTGCTGCAAAATCTTTAATAACATTGCAGAAGGACCCCACATCCTCCCTAATGCTGGTTATCACCATGATGAGAAATTACAGTAGCCAATGGACCATCCCCTAATGCATGGAGGTCATTCTGGCACAGTCATATAGGGCGGTGTAACCAGGGATGAACTATTATCCCCATTTTAAAGGCAGAGGAAAGCAAAATATAGAACAAAAGGATTTGCTTATTTCAATGCAAAAAAAAAAAAAAAAAAAAAAAAGGTAAACAGAGCCAAGATCACCTTTCTGAGTTGTAACATCCTTCACAAAGGAGGAGTTTGTTCCCCCCCTGTATAAAGTGGATTTTCTGCTTTAATAACAGAACAAGGAAATCCCAACCACATGCTTTTTATCTAACTGCACTGCAGGAGATCAAACAAGGCTCCAAACCACGAGCATAACAGAAATCTCTCGGGGGCTGATCCTGCCCCATCCTAACCCACAGGAGTTTTGCCATGGGTCCATGAGGGGGGCAGCCCAGAGCAGGTGTGGACACTAACGAATTGTGCGAGGCACTGTGGGGCGTCGCGGGGCTGGACATTGAAAAATGATGTTGCTTTTGTTGGGAGGAAGTCCAAGTGACTTTGTGACCTCGAACCGCTGGTGTCCTACACTAATATTGGAAGGTTTCAATTTATTTATATTCCCATTTAATAAAGGCAATCAAGTTTGGAAAATCTAGCGGCAAGGGAAAAATATTTCTTTCCTTGATCAGCACCTTTATCAACAGGCAATAATCCTAGAAAGGCTGGCAGAGTGCTGGGGAAAGCTAAAACCCCACCACCAAGCCCAAACAAAATGTCTTGCAAAACCCCAAAGTACTCTCCGACCAGCTTGAAACGTGCAAAAAGTCAAAGGCAGAAGAAAGGGCTCAGTGTTGGGTACAGCACTCTGAATCCTGGAGCCTTTGAAAAGTTAGCACTTGTGCAGGTTTTACAGAAAAAAAAAAAAGAAATAGAGGGATAAAGCTTTCCTTGGCCACCCATTGGAAAAAGTCACGGAAGGAGCAGGAGGGGAAGAGCAGTTTCAGCAGTGACCCACCCATGCAGCTCTCATCTTCCCAGCCCAAGCTTCACCTTTGCACTAAATTAAACACCCCCTAATTTTTATTTTTATTTTTTGAAAGTTTGGTTTTGATGGAGGTTGGTTTTTTTTCCCCACAAAAAAAAAAAAAAATTCTTTAAGCACGGCAGGTCAGTGGGATGTTACTGGCTATTTCTAACAAGCACACTATGATGGGTTTGGCTGCCAGCGTCCAGGCCGTGGGCATGTTTTTAAGGTTTTGGCAGATTACAGGTCTAGCTTACAAAGTAAAAAAGTTTATTAACTAATTTGGCAGGGCTGAGTGGGGCATCTAATTCCTCATTCAAGATACACCATGTAAATATTTGGGTTGCAGGAAGCAACAGGCTTTCTATTTGAAGTAGTGGCTGATGATGGGTACATAAAAACCTTATTTGCTTTACGATATCTGTACGCATTTTGTAACGCATAAAAGCTAGGTTAGGCTACAGTGAGCTTTTATCGGTGTTTTAAAAGTTGGCTTCCTTAGCTTTTAGAGGAGAACTGCATCACTGCAGACTGGAAAGAAAACGCAGCTCTTGAAGCCAGTTGACATTATATACATGCACCCACTGATAACATTTTATAACAGAACGAATAGAAATATTTCCACATTTCTAACATATCAGGCAAATTCTGATAATCACTGTAGGGCCCAGCTCTGCAGCAACATCAACAAAATGGGTGGGGGAAGGAAGGGTAGGAGGCTGGTCAACAAAAACTGAATCTCAAGGGATCTGACCCACAGTCCCATGACAGCTACAAGAAGGATCCTGCTGCATTATGCTGGGATTTTCACAAGTCTCAATAGCATCAGTGATTCTTCACAATGCTTTTTGACTGTATCTGGACACTTGATGCTCAAATATTCACCAGAGGTAAACACTGAAGCAGAAGGTACTCTGTATTTCTTACTTCATTAGCTTCTCAGTCTTAATTGTTCTCCACCTTGGTTCCAACAGTCCAGAAAACTGCTCTGGGCATCTGCTGTATTTTGGAAACACGTCTAATGTCTTTGTTTCCAAAACAGATACCCATTCAACCCTGTTACAGCTCCACTACTCTCAGCTACACAGAAACAGGAGGACACAAGATTGTCTAAACATACAAACAAACCCTAGACTTTACTGTAGGCCAGGTATCTGCTTTAGAATACTGAAGAACCTATAAACAAGGATCAGCATATGTCTCATTTCACTGATTGGACCTGTTTAGAAAAGTCCTAGGACACACAGGGTTGATTTCCACCAGAACCAGGACCCCAATTTTCTCTACTAGCTGTAGGTTCTCCCTAGCAGCTCACAAACCTTTGCTGCCTATATCAATCTGCCCGGTGCCCTTCCTGGCCATCAAGAGGGTGACATTTCCACTCGCTTCTTTATTATTATTTATATTTCAGCCAGTTCATAGGGACCTTAATGTAAGTCACACCATTTTTAGGTCTGTCAGCTGCTATAGAGTCCAGGGAGCTTCCTGACGGGAAGACACAGGTTCATTGTCCATTTTGATCTAGACAATGTTTCCCAGACTTTTTGTTGTGTTCCCCCCAACACCTCTTTAATAAGAGCTGGTTATTCGGGGATGCTAGGCAAAAAGCCTTCTCATGCCTGCGAGAGTAATGGCAAACGAAGAAAGCAGAAAACATTCATCTTCTATATGGACAACCCTGAGTAGTTATGACCCCAAGCTCCATGGGTGTTTGAGTAGTGCCTCTAAAGGAAGGGGCATGGCGGCAGGAGTGTCACTGGATGTCTTACATGTATCTCCACCTTGAGACCAAACCCATCAATTCAGTGACACAACCCATCTTTTGCAATAAGCACAACCTGGAGCATGCTCACGGACCCAGCCATTCTGGAGAACGTTAAGAGAAAAGTTGATGGTCGCAGATACTTTAAACCAAATGTCAAATTATTCTCACGCACTGCAAATTCCTCTGGATTCGAAACCCCAGCAGGAAACGCTACCTTACGTGGCCGGAGCTTGCCGTGCCAGACCTGCATGCTCGCTCTCCAAGGGCTCCAGATGACCGGGAGCGCTGCCATTGCTTTTGCTGGGAGGAATACCGCTCTTTGAGAGAGAACCTGGTACCTATTTCCACAAGTAAACACCACGTACAAAGGAAAAAAGAGGAGAAGGGAATTCTAAGGAGTATGTTAAGTTGTTCCTCCTGGGAGTTTGGCATGAGCTGATGCATTAAAAGAGCTTAACATTAAAGCGTGCATATATATTTTTAATACCTAAAAAATGCATTAATAAGAACAAAAGGGCTTATCCAAGCCACAGTATCTAGACACACATAAAATTCTGCATTTGTGGGGTAAAACAGATCTAAGCCAGACTGGTTGACCAGCAGAAGTCAGAGAGGTTGAATACAAGACATTACAAATGGGAACCCAGAGCCAGCTCCAAGCAAACGTGATGGAAACAAAGCCACCACCACGCTGTCTAGAACAAGGACAAAACGCAATATGCCACAAAAACCCCAAGGCATTCAGGATCTTCTGAGGCACCTTGACACATCCAAATCCTGTGGAAGGTCTGGCAGATACAAGTCTGACCTAGGATGACCCAGCTTGAATAGAGAGGGGAAAAATTAAAAACAAGTCTGCAAACTCTGCAACACCCAGGGCACACAGGCCATGTGAAAAACACGCTGTGGTGACTGTTTTGTTTTCATTTACAAATGCCATGAGCCCAGTTTCCCCCACCAACCAGTGGGTTTGGAACGAGCTCTGCATCACCATGGCTTTCCTGGGTCTGCCTTCGAGGAAGGGCTCACACCATCCCTGCTTACACCCACTGCCCACAGGAGCCCACAGATTTTCCCTTAGAGCAACAAGCCCCCTTGACTTTGCCAGCCCCCGCTCAAACAGAAAATTTTGTAGGCTGTGGGTCTTGCATTAACACATAAAATACTGAGCAGAGACTCCTTATCTCAACTTGCTGCTCGCAAACACCACCAGGTATAAGCTACTTTTCCTTGCACAACCACAAATCCCAGCAAAAGATAAGGGTGGAAATATAAAAAATGCTGCCAAAGTGATCCAGTTGACCAAATCCTATTATTTTTTAGAACAATAAAGGAGCAAATGAAGAAATAAAGGCAGCTCACCTGGTCAACATAAGGCCCCTTAAAACAAAAACAAAACAAAATTCATCTGCTGAACTTCCCAGGCTTCCTCCAGCTTGCCTGGAGCATCCTGGCCAAGCATTGCAGCCGTAATTGAGCACATTTTTGGGAGCAACTACTCTTTTGCAGGAGGAGGCTGCAAGTAGCTTTGTGACCCCGTTCTGTCAATGTACCTATTGTAAATGCAAAATCCTGCTTCGGATTTGCAGCAGCAGCCACCTGCACAAATAACTCGGGGTTATAACTCTGTAACCGAAGACAAGCACTGAAAGCTTAAGAAGTTTGTAGTCCAAAACGCACTTCTGACCTCTTCCTTAAAAGTTCACTAATCACTTTTAATTCATAATTTATTTCCTCTTAATATACTTGCTTCATATAATACTCCCTCTTTTTTTTTCCCCCCCCTCCTTTCTCCTTTTTTCTAGAAGTTCCCCAGGAGAAAATGGTATTACACAACTCCCTTGATTAACTGGAAATGAAACTTTTCCCCCTCG
This sequence comes from Alectura lathami, assembly GCA_013399715.1. Taxonomy (NCBI): domain Eukaryota; kingdom Metazoa; phylum Chordata; class Aves; order Galliformes; family Megapodiidae; genus Alectura; species Alectura lathami. Next base: position 272,394 of record VXAV01008280.1, read on the forward strand.
GTAGCCGTGATCTGGTACAGTTTCCAGGATATAATGCATGATACACAGTGATGAAAGAAAGTCAAAAAAGCATGAGTGCAGCTGGAAACAGTTCAAGGGCCCTTCAGGTGACAGTGGTTTGACCTCAGTGGTGCCTAGAGCAGAGCCCCACCAGGCTGTGCCTATGCACTGATGGGATTATCTCTGTTCCCCCCCCAGCTCTGCACTTTCGTTGAAGTTACACGTGACAGAGCTCAGACTGCACTGCCACCCAGGTAATATTTAAAAAAAAAAAAAAAAAAAAAATTCATCATCATCACCACCATGCTCTTAACTAAAAGGGCTTCATGTTACCAGGAGGGCTATAACCTTGCTGCCTGCCCAAGTCGCATGGGTGGAATTATTTCGGTGCAAACTAGCTGAGATGCTTTGGTGGCAGGAGTCACTTGCAGCAGAGATGCCCATCCCATCCCTCCCCATGATAGCTGCTCTGTGGCCAAGTGACACTGCATAGCCCCATTTCCCTGCGGCACAGTGTAAGTTGGGCTGGATCTGAACAGCACAGGCAATGGCCAAGCTGCTATTCACACAGGCTCTGGGGATACAATGTGCAGAGTGTTCCTGAAATCCAAAAAACATAGATAACTCCCCATTTCCCTTCCCAGTCCCCTTGAAACAATGCCCGGCCCTGATGTCAATGAACGTGTGAATAAATTGGGGAAAAAAGGTTAAAGAAGCCTAAGGGAACTGCAGTCCTTTTTTCTTTATTGCAGTTAATTTTGACAAAGGCTCTACTGTTCCCCTATTTTTTATTTTTATTTTTTCCCTCTTGAAGGGCTTCGTGCCAAGCTGCATTATTCCTCTTCACCATGGTACTGCCATGAAACCTGCCTGGCATGTTTGCCTGAAAATTGCAGGTTTTCATGGATTTTTTTTTTTTTTTCCCCTTCAACAACACCTCCCTTTGTCACATCAGGCATGAAAACAGAAGGAGAGGAGCTCAGGTCTGACCACAGAAACAAAATGCTGCATTACCCACAACCATCCAAACTGGGCACCCTACGATGCCATCGCCCAGCACCATGAAAACCCGCACAAACCTTCCAAAACCCCTTTTCCCACCTCCCATGCAACCTCAGATCCACACAACACGCTGCGACCCCCTTTGCACAGCCTCTTTTCTAGGCACTTTGATGCTTGGGAAAAAGCCTAGTTTTCCCCGTTCCATTGGTGGGTTTGTTTTGATGGTGGTTTTTAAATGGAAATAGTTTCTTTTCTTGCATCCCATCGTGGCAACCGGAGTCTGCTGGCTCCTGCCACCGAGGCAGGAGCTCGGCAGCTCGTAGGGGGTGTCCTTGATTTCCAGCCTATTTACCGCATCGGTGAGAAAGGCGCCTATAGATGCTCCAGTTCTCAGATCAGAGCTTGGAGGGACTCGCTCATTCTACAAACCAGCCCTTTCTAAATGCTGTCAAAGGAGTGATTTGATGCCTTTCAGTGCTTGCTATACAAAACGCTGAAAGACCATCGAACTTCAAAAGCCGCAGAAGCGGAGCTGGAGTTTGGCAGGAGTTCATTAGCTGCCTGTGTCCTTCTGTGTGTGGCTTGTAATTACATGCAGACCTGATGCCAAATCCTAATCTACTGAGGGGTACCTATTAACATGCTGCTGGATGATTCACAGGTAGCTAATGTCGAGATTTATACAACTGGCATGCCAAATAATGCATGCATTTCTTTTGTTTTTTCTTAAAGCTGGTCTTCTTTCCTCTTTTTGAGCTAGCATACAAGTGAGGTTCTGGCAGCAAAACTAGGATGTCCAGCTTGTTCATGGGCCACACACCAGCGGACCTGATCCTGCTGCCTTTGTGGGGATGTGCACATCCCTTGGTGCACGGCCTGGACAGAAATCACTTGGGCTTTGCTCCTGTGCTGCAAGCCATCGGAACTCACCACAGGTTCACCAAGATCATTGTTCTTAAATATGGGATGGCTTGGTTGGGGTGGTATTAAATAGCTCATTATGACCCTTTTGCTTCTTCTGACCCCCTGAAGCGTTTGCAAGTTGAACCACCTACCACAATTTCCCTTTGTATAATCCCCCCCCCCTTTTTTTTTTTTCCCCTCCAAGGATAAAAACTCTACAATTAAGGTACAGGTTGCTGCTCTCCATACTTGCCTTTCCTTCTGCCTTCATCCTCTTACTCCTGCAGGTAGTAAATTAGTGACAGCGGCAACTTTAACAGCAACCAGAGAAGCTGAGGAAGCAGGTACCTGAAGACGATGATTCGCTTTTTGAGGAAAAAATGTACACGAAGTTGCACCTTCCCCAGAGGAGAATACAGCAGCTAGTGCACCCTGGGACTAAAAAAACCCTCTTCTATTACTTGAGATCTTCATCACTCTGCAGCCAGCTGGCTCCTGAAGCAGCACTTGGCAATTAAAACCTTGGGAAGTCAGACATAACAGCACGGAAGCTAACCTTTTGTTTTCTCGCTTTTTAATTCTTGTCCTGTGTTTGATCTCCAAGCACAAAAAAAAAAAAAAACAGGCACTGAATTCTCAAGCAAAACGGAAGGCATGGGCCCAGTGCAGCGTCTCAGCACTGACTTGGAGCAGGTCTCTGTCTGCAAAACCCCTCACTTCAGAGAGTGTATCCACAAGCACGCTGATTCGCAACCACCACTGGTTTTCCCATGGAGAGCAGAGCAAACCTAGCCCTCATTTCCTTTTCCTGCTTGACTTTCCACTTCCCATAAGCCAAGGCAAGTCCACTGGATCTCTCCTCCTCCTGCACACAGCATCTCAGTGGCCTCTTGTCCCCAAAGGCACCATGAAATGAGTGGCACATGAGACGGGCAGCAAAGTCCCTTGCCACAAGAAGGCATGACAGTTGTCTGGTCACCTACCACCCATGAAGTGCTCAGAGACTTGAAAACCAATCTCCCACCCTGCCTCAGACTTGTCCTTCCTCCCTCGGATGCTTGTCGTGGAGAATCACATCCCTCCCCTAAACAACCAACCAATCAATGAGAAATTTTCACTGGTTTCAGAGGGTGCTGTACTCAACCCACAGAGACTGATGAACGCTATAGCTGGAAACCACTAAGACATTTCTTCTGAGAAAAGCCAGTCAAGCACAGGGCTTTTTCAACATGCATCTAGAGTCATACTTTTCTATTTGCTTCCAAAGACGCAAGTATTGGAGATGAAAGGAAAGGGAATAGAGATTATGGCTTGTTCTTGAGCTGCCTCACTACCCAGGAGCCTTGTGGATCTTGATTTCAGATTTACTGGAGGTTTGATGCTGCTGACCAGAAACGAAGCTGGACGTGTTGGGAGGGAATTTGCAGAACTGGTCAGCTCTGGTGCCCTTGGGAGTAATGTTACACCAGCCACAGGTGCACTCAGAAATCATGGTTTGGATGCATTATGGATATACATATAACACCCAGATGCCCTCATGAGCTGTATTTTGATAAATTTTGCTCTTATACTTTTACCTAACAGCCAGTTTGTGTATTAATTTTGTGACAGCTTTTAAGCACACAGACACCTTTGCCTCTCACCACCCCTCCAAACACCCCTATCGCCACACATCTGCACTTCCCCCTCTCCACAGGGCAAGGAATTCCTCCCCATCACCATTCCTCCTCCCATACCATTGCAAAATGCCTCCAGCCCTGCAGGATAACTCAGGGCCAGATGAGCTGCCAGTGCTCATCCCAATGCTCATGCTGCTTTATCCTAATAAACCTCTCACTGCATTTGACATGATGCAGGTCTTGTTCAGCCATGAAAGCTTTCTTGCTTATCGGGAGAATTTTTAATCAACTAGAAGGAAAAACATGGCCTGACATTTTATTGCTTCCTTGCGCTTTGCTTTTAGATGTTTTGGTTTTCTCCAATTTGTACTCTTGCTAATCTCTTTACACGGGGATTGGTGGAAATCCCCAAGTCTTTCATGGCCAGCAGCCTCCCCTGGATAACTTGGAGGCAGGGCAGGGAGAGGAGTGGGGGCAGCAGAGGAGGTTCATGGCACGGTGGGAGAAGGCACCAAGCACGAAGCCCTCACCCTTACGGCAGGTTCTGGGACACGGTTTTGTCCTGGTCACAATTACAAAACAACAAACAGTGTCTGTGGGGAAGGGTCATAAGAAGTTCAGCTTTCCTCTATTAAAACCATCTGGTGCCTATAAAAAAAACCCAACTGGTTGGTTGGGATGGTTGGCAGCACCTCCTCCCTTGCTCTGCTTTTCCTCACGTTTCTCGAGAGCATAGTGGCACTCAGAGGTACCACCGCAAGGGACAGGGCTTCCATGAGCCATGGTCTTACCCTGCCCTTAGCATAGCAGCAGTGGGGGGCCCAGTGGGTGCAAATCTCACTTTGCTATGAAGAAGGTGCCCTGTTAATAATCTCCCTTCATTTCTCCTTATCTGAGCCAGATGCTTCTTTACGAAGGGCCTGGCTCCCCAGCAAAGTGTTTCTCCAGGTCAGAGACACCATTGGGTCCCCCTCCAGCAAGAGGCATTACCAAACCTGCAGGGGAGGTGGGGCAGGGAAAAGGAACATTTATTTTCCTTTTATTAAAAAAAAAAAAAAAAAGAACAACAACAAAAAAGCCTAAATCTCCCCTTTGTTTCCAACAGAAATAAAGGGGGGAAAAAAAAAAAAGAAAAAGAAGAGAGACAAGCGCTTACAGGCAGCTCCCCAGCCTGTAACACAAAACCGCGCTGTGCTGGGAAACTTTACACCACGCCGCATCCAGCTCATGCACTCCCGCGCCGCTCGCTGCCTCCCGGATGCTTCCCCAAGCCCAAACTGCCCTTGAGAGAAGCCAAGCCTCAGCCTCTGCTGAAAAGCCTCTTTGTTTGGATTCCCTTTCCAAATCAGCGTATCCTGAGATTGAACTCCCTCCCACCCCTCTGCAGGGCTTTTTAACGTTCAGATGCCTTGGCAGCGGCCAGATTCGCCAGCAGGTTTGCGGTCCTGTAATAGCATTCAAAACCTTGGTGCTGGGGCAAGTACAGCACTAGAAGCTTTCTTCATGTTAAAGGAAAGGGAAAAAAATAAGAAGGTAATGCAGAATTACTTCAAACAGTCCTTTAATTGTGAATTGTGACCAGAGGAGCTAAGTTCTCCTTAATTAAACAACAGCTGTTCTCTGCCTTCATTAGGCTACGTTAAGACACAGCAGAGAGCTGCAGCAGATCCTCTGCGAGAAGTTAAAACCATTTTCCTGTACCTACCAACTCTGTCTGCAAGCCCGGGGGAGACGTGTACAAAAACCCTACAGCCCCAGCATCCAACGTGGTCCCCTGCGCAAGCACCCAGAAATCCCACAGTGCCCCAAAGACCAGGAGGCACAGTGCACTCCTGGCAGGACCCCTGCAGTAGTACAGACCTGGCGGAGGCCCTGCAGCACAAACGGTAACAAGGCAATAATTCCAGTTACTCTAGCCAAGCACACCAGAACTTGCAGCAGAGGACCGTAACTCGCTCAAGAACTCTCCTGGTGTGCCAGCACCAAGTCATGGTGACTGGCAACATTCAACCAAAACGCTAAGAATGGTGCAGCAGAATCCCCCTCCATACGGGTAACTCTGCCAATACCAAAGGGAAAACAAACCTTCTTCTCTGAAGCCTCAGACTCAGAACCTGAAGCCATCTCACTGGGAAAAAGCTGTTTTTCCACTTGCAGTAAGCTTTTTAATCGACCTCAGCATTATATCTTTCCCCGTGAAAGCAAAATGCTGAGCATTCAAGCAGGTGGATTTTCAGACTGCGGACCCAACCCTGCATTCATACAGCCAGTCCAGTTTTGCAGATGACTTCAGTGACAGCCAAAGCAGTCTCTCATGTTATATCCGTAGTCCAGATGCATCCCATGGTCAAACTCTATCCCCCCTCATCTGACCATTTTTGAAATGTGGCACCCTGCAGGAGTCTCTGGCACTGGAAAACTTTTTTGTACCCATGCATCTGGTGATTTATCAAAACATGCTCTCTCTAAAATACTGTTTGACTTTTCCACGGTTTTGCATTACACAAAGACTCATGCCAGCTCAGTAAGAAAAATAAATGCCACAAAACTTCTCCTTTAAGGAAAAAAAAACCTCCCAGACCAATGCTTTAGAAATGCTTCCACATGCTAATCAGCCTCCTATTCAGCTCCAGACTGAATAGCACTCCAACAATGACAAAGAAATACGCTGAACCTATTCCACATTTCATCCCCTTCACTCAAAATGTTGCTGTTACCTTGGTTTTCAGCTGCTTTGTGGGAGCTGCCGTGGAACGGCTGCTGCATGCTAAAGCTGCAGGGAGGGTCAAGAAACAGACAGTGTTAGGCAAAAAAAAATACCCATCTCAGATTATGAGGGGAAAAATGTGATTATTTTATGAGACAGTCACTGATGCTGCAAAGTTTCATACAAAAAATACTAATAAAAAAAAAATAAAATCAGGCTTTTCCAAGAAAAGGCTCAAGCTCTGGTTTTTGGAAGGGCTGAGCCAGCTGCAGCAGGCCATCCAAGGCCACTTCCCTTTTCTGCAGAACAGGGAAATGTGCAATGGGGCCACCTGGCTGTGCTTTCATGGGAAATGAGGTGCAAGTTTCGGGGACAGGTGCACACGTCCTAGGGACAGGATTTGGTCCTTTCTTAGGACTCACAGACCTCCTTCCTAAGCTCCTCCTCCTTCCTCCCCAGTGGGGCATCACTGCCTCAGTACCCAGGTAGGCTGTTGAGGGGCTAGCAGGCCTGGCAGAACTCCTGAAGCCTGCAGTGTCACTGAAATTGTAAGGAATTCAGAGGTCTGCAAACACCGTGGGGCAGCTGGGTGCATCCATAATGCAAACACAGCCTTCTGCAAGCACCCTCACTGCAGCCCTCTCCTCACCAATGGAGGGGATTGCTCCTTCATGCCCCAGCCTTCCTATATCAGGAGGCACAAACCTCCCTGGCCACGGTGGAGGGCAGCAGGCTCCAACCTCTGCACAGGATGATTCCTCGGAGGCCCAGGGCAGAAGCCCAGGAATCAAAGGGAGCAGCAGCTCCGCAAAAAGCCAGGGCCATCTAATCGGTGATCAAAGGGCCGCTTCGGAAACCCGATAGCGCCAAACTGATGCACAGCCATCAACTTCAGAGGAGGCTTGCTGCCTGCCAGCAGCTTACCATCAGCTAAAATAGCCCACAAGCATCACTCAGAAAATAAACGCACCCCGTGCTCACTCAACAGACCCGCAAACCAGCGTTTCCAGAGATATTTTTGGCTATCCCTTTGGAAACGAACACTTTAAAGAGTGGCGGGCTTAACAAAAAGCCTTGAAAACCCCCAAAACGCCTCCGTGCTGAAATGCTTGGGGTGCAGGAGCGGTTGCCATGGTCCCTGCAGGGACTGCAGCAAAGTCCTCACCATCAGCATCGGTGGGAAAGGCTGGGCTCAGCGGAGCCCTGCAGCAGGGCTTACAGAGAAGAGCACCCGGCCAGCCCAGAACAGAGGTGGAAAATAACTTCCCAAGCATCAGGAAGATAGGAAGCTCAGACCCCATTTGTCACTGGCTTTCAAATTCAGTGGTTCATTCTGAGGCATGCAAAGATGTCTTGGCTTTGAATAAGCACGCGCTGAATTAATGGCAATGGAATTAATGTCTGCTTGCGGTGCCTGCCTCCAACACATGCATGATCAGATGAAGGGCACTGCTGTAAAAGCTTTCAAAAATGACTGTCATTCTGACTAATTTACAGTAAAACCGGTTGAAAGCTAATTACAGGGAGCGCAGCTTGTTGCTTCCTCTGCACAGCAGCAGGCTACAACCCTGACACTATGGGGAGAAGCAAGCTCTCAGAGGGACCGTCATTTGTTTCAAGAGGGCCGTCTGCCCAAAACCACAAACCAAAGGGACTTTCACTTTTTCCCGTTTAACCTCGTGGAAGGAAGCACCATGCTGCGCTCAGCTCCTGTGACCAGCAAAGCCAAAGCAGTCCCCAGAGGTACAGCCTGCTACCTGCCTACTCTCAAAGCCCTGAAGCACACCACAGCTATCTTCAGAGCTCAGAGCAAGGTGTGAGTTTGCTCAACCTAACCTGAGCCAGAGCAGTGCCAGTCCACCTCCAATTTGCCCTGTCTCTCAGGCACTCCAGGCTAAACCCACCAGCGTGTTAAGGCTGGAGGCATCTCCCGGGCTTCTCTGTAACACAGTCCATGTCGCTTTCATCACTTCCCTTGGGCAAGGCATGAAAAACTATGAGTACTAGAGGATTATGACTACTCTCCACTGGTTGAGTGTCACCAACACCGTCAGACCAACTGCAGCTTCCTTTGGGCTCTGGCTGGCAGCCCAGGCTAGCCCTGTAGCTCCTGACCGAGTGCACCATATGCTCTGATACGACTAACTCATACAGAGGTGCAAACTGCTGGAACAAGAACACATGGCATAAAAAGCATGGGCATGTTTGGAACATCGGAAGCTCTGGAGTTAAGTTACATGTTCCTGTAGTATTTACTTGATGCAGAGAGTCAGTTTTCAGCCTTCTGTCTTCAAAGCATCCAACGCATGTGAAAAACAAGCCCACTTATGTGACCAACTTGACAGTACAGAGTTTAAAGGTTTTCCTGACACTTGGAGAGCCTCCAGGCCTACCTAGTTTTCAAACATTTCATAGACCACCTTGGCAACAAACAGACTCAGGGCAAGCTTTTCAGTGGTTTGTGTCAGTAGCCTCTATGAAGAGGCTTCAAATTTCTCCTTTTTGGCAGCGTTCTTTCTACTCAGGTCTAACTTGAGGAGCAGCTCCTGCTGGTCATGATACCACTGTCATAGCTAAGCCATCGCGTGCAACTGCAAAGCAAGAAGGGAGATTCTTGAGCACAACCTCCCACCAGCTGCTCTAACAGCTCTGCATGCGGTCACCTGATCTGTGCTAAGCTTTCCACCTGCTAAAATTGTGGAGGAGATGGTAGCTCTGCAAGGGAGGCCTCACGAGAGAGCAAAACAGAGAAAAGATAGCGCGGCTTTGAAAGGAATACAAATGCCCTTCTGAGAAAGGGACCACGAGAAGGCACGATGGATGGGACAGCCTCTTCCCAGCTTTTGGCAAGACCTCTCCAGCCAGGGCACCCGAGCAAAGGCTGTGCTCAGGCAGAGGGCCTAAGGCAGAGCCTTAGCAATGGCTGGGTATAGAGGGCTCTGCTAGACTCTGCTGTATGAGGGATCCCACAGCTCTGCCACACCAGCCATCCTGAAAACATAATAATCCTGAACTGTACTCAGGAAAACAACTTCAGATTTTACCATTACAGTGTACAGACTGGATTATTTAATTTATCAGTTTTCTGAGGCATTATCATTCACCTGAGTCACTCTTCCAAGACTTTTTTTCTTAAATGTAAAACCTGAGCTGTCAAAAAAAAAAAAAAAAGCAAAACCCACACAATTGCAGCTGCCAGAGCCCTAAGACAGAACAACAACAACAAAATTAAAAAACCAGCACCAGCCCTCAAACCTCAGATAGCATCCAGAGGGAAAGCAATACCTGGGGAAGGGGTTTCCATGAACCCCCCAGGACACAGCTCCCAGGGATGCATGGGGCTGGGGACGCTGCCGTTCTCAGTGCTGGCTGTGTTGAGGCTGGAGCGGGAGGACTTGGAGGCTGCTGCCTCTCCCCACGCTGCCTTCAACAGGCATGCCCTTGTTCGAGGCAAAGGCAGACTGGGCGACCACAACGGTCCCTCCTGGATTACCATGGATGAAGTGGGAGCATTGTATGAATGAAACGGAGAGGACGGAGTGTGCTTCTCCACAGCAAGCTACAGAGCAGGGCTGGGGCTTCCCCCTTCCCCCCCCCCCCTTTTAACTCATTTCAGACAGAGGTGGAGGCATGCAAACAGCCTTTCTAGCTCAGAGGCACACAGCAAAGAGGAGCTCAGGTTTGCAAGATGGTGCCCGTGCAGCGCGTGTACCCCAACTGTGGTATGCAAACCATTCCTGGGCGGTATATGGAGGCACAGGCATCTGGAGGATGTACTGTCAACCTGTATCTAGACAAACAAAGTCAGACCAGAACAGCCTCAGAAAGGCATGCATATTAAATTAAGATTTAAAGGGCATAAAAAATAATCTGTTTGATCTCAGAGTGATGTTTATATTATTTTCTGTGCTCACTACAAACAGATACGATTAGAAAAAAATGTCATCTACTGTACTTGTGATCCCAGCCCGTCTGTCTCGGCAGCAGGTACACAGGATCCAAAGCACTCCTGGCCATGAAGCAGTTGCATGTAATTCTGCTTTCCTGGAGACATATCTTCAGCCTGGCCAAATTCCACCAACTCAGGAAAGCAAGCAGATTTATACCCCCAAGGACTCAGTCTGCCATAGGTATAACACTTCCTTGTTCTGCAATTAACACCTCAGGTATAACTGTCACTAATAACTTGTTCTTGATAGGTTTTTTTTCTCCAGTTTTTATAAAGCCAACACACACAAAATGTTTTGAGGATGTTTAGAATACATTTCTCTCATCTTTCCTTCCAGCCATCTTTGGCTCTTTTTGTCTTTCAAGAAAGAGGCAAAAAAAACTAAGGATGGATATCATGCTTAGATGCTGATTGCTGCTTTAGTAAGAATTTTTCCAAGGCTCAGAAAAGCACCTCCACCAAGGTACAGTGGGACAACATCACGCAACCCCTTGCCAAGATGCCACTTCTGCAAACCTGCCTTTGCCAGAGCACTTGCAGAGCAGCCGTCAACCCTGCTGCTCCACAGGGAGCATGCTGCCAGGGAGAGATCCTACCCGGATTAAAATAAGCAATACATAAACATTAACAACCAAACCTGATCTAGGGATGCTCCAAGCACAATGACGGCTTTCCACCCACACAGCTTCTTGAGTGTGGTATGGGGCCAGTCCTCCCCAGCCCAGGGAAGGCACAACACGGGGAAGACAACACCAAGGCGTTGGGACTGCCTGGCTGGTTTAGTGCAGTCAGAGCTCCTTGTCCCTTGCTCAAAATAACAAACTGACGAGTCAGCACTTTCTTCAGGCACGTCTAGGAAGATGTTACCTGCATGTCAGTGAGCCCTGTGCGGCAGGGTAGTCTTAAAAACAAAACAACGAAAAACAACCCAAACAAAGCAAAGTTGCTTAGCTCATCAAATTCAGCTCTACAGCATCCAAATAACTCTAACCCCACCTCTCATCTTTAATTCCTCCCACTCCTTACAATTAAATGACAAACCCAGGCCTGTTTGCACTGATTTTTGTGACAGCATGGTGGGGGCTCAGGTGGAGCTCAAACCCTTTTTGACTCTGGAAGCTGGACAACAACACAATTTTCTACACTGAAGAGGAAAGCTAAGAGTAGCCTAAACTGTTAACCCAAATTACAAGATTACATCCCCGCTTACATAAACATGTCAAGGTCCTGCTAGCGTAAATATTTACTTTCAAAGCTCATTTTAGCATCAAGCTCACAACAGAAGAGATGCCAAATTTGTGAGAAAGCTGAAGAGATATTAAGGGCATAAGAGGCCTATCCATCTGCTGCTTCAAAACCTTCTGAAGGCAGCAAAACTTGTGCAGAGTAACTGGGACTGACAGCAAAGAGCAAACTCAATTAGAGGCAGAAAATGAGAAGCACGGCAAATTCAGGGCAGCTTATATCTCAGCAGCCTTAAACACAGGCTCCCATAAACTTGATTTCCACAAGCCTAGGAAGCAGGTATGCCAGATGAACCCCCCCCCTAATTTATAGCACTAGCAGGACATTTTGGAAGCTGTTGTACCTGCGCAAGCTGCAAAAACACAAGCTACTGGAGACCCTAACGTGCCCTATCGGCCTTGCTGACACAGCCTTCCCCTCTTCTGGGATGAAAGGCTCAGCTTGGCAGCTGTCAGCAGAGCACAGGTGGTTGCTCCTCGTGGTTCACCTAATGCAAAAAAAATCAGGCCTGAGGAGTAAATTTAACCCTAGATGCTACTTCCATGGGAACAGCCTCCAAAATACCCCACCTAACGGGTCAGGGAAGGAGGATTTCCTCACCTGACCTGTGTTCTATGCAGAAAGGTGGTGGCTGGTCGCTGCTCCATGCAGATCATGGCTTGCTGAAGGTCAAGCAAAGGCCTGCTGTCAGGGCCTCCCATCACACCTCTTATTCTGCTGTTCAGAGCCTTCCCCAGAACTCTCTCGCTGCTCCTCAACACCACGCTGCTGGCTGGCTTAGCAGGGGCCAGTTCAGCCCCATTTTCAGATGCAGGGACAGGGCAACAGGACTCTTCCTCACTGCCAGGCCCAACTGCAGCCCTAACAATTTCAGGAAGCATCTCCTAATTCTCTAAACAGAGCCCTCCCGAGAGGAGGAAGCAGATGGAGAAAGTTATTTTCCCCCCTGATTTAAATGCACACTCGGTTCTTTTCTGGCTCTTTCACCCAGCTGAACTCTGACATACAATTTTGGGGAAGTTCACAGTATTTGTGATGAAACCTCTCCCCTTCATGCAAGGAAGCAGGAATTTGGACTTGCTAATAGGGGTGCTTGGTAAATTTACATGTGAAGTGCACTCATTAGAGTGGGGTATTCGGAAACATTTAACTCTCTGCCAGCCCATTCCAAGCTAGTAATGCAAGGGAAATGGGGGGGTCTCAATCAGCAGACCTTCACCCAATCCACCCCACTGCCAGCTGCCAAAGCAGCAGGCTCCTGCCCAAGGCTTGCTGACTGCTCCCCAAGAAACAGAGATACAAATCTTCCCCTCACGCATCTGCTGTCGAGATAACCATTGTAGTTAGGGAGGAGAGACAAAGTGGATGTTTCTAACGACTTGCACGAAATCAAAGCTGAAGGAAGCTCCTGATAGCACTGCTTCACTTATCCTGACTTTTGCAGATGTTTATGATAATTGTCTTCTGGGTAATTTGTTTAAATTTGTATGTAAACAAGAGTTTGTACGCATCTACCACCTCACAGAGAGCGTGTGCCGTTTCTGAAAGGCATTGCAGCCATAGCTTATTAGTATTCTTTAGGGAAAAATGAAAACGACTCAGGGCAGAATTACAGAAGAATAAAAGCAGCAGAAGCCAATGCAGCGTCATACCCCTCTGCAAATCAAATGATCGGTTTTAATATTTCCTAAAGTGGTCCTCAAATGAGAAAAGCCTTCTGTTTCCCTGTTAACTCTCAATGTCTTTGGGCAGCTGCTCAAGAGGCGTAACTCACTTTAACTGCACTGGAGACCATTGGCCATGCCTATATGCACCAGCAGAAGACCTCTGCTGAGTACATCCGCTTTAAAACAAGTCATTTCACCCAGTTCTGCTTCTCACTACCTTACATCGGACTCTATTTCTTTACTGAGCATGTAAATACCCACTATCTTATATCTGTCCAACTTTCTCTTACAGGCTTCAGCTGGACCACTTACTTTTCCTCCCTCACCTCCAAAGTGTTTTCTTTGTGACAAGCTCAGGAAGGAAGAAAAATGGGAATCAAGCACTTGGAAAACTGCAAACTCTTAGGTTTCCCAAGAGAAATGCAGAGCAAAGAGCAAGCCAAGCCTCCTGCATGCAGCCAGCTGACTTCCACTGCAACTCATGCAAAGACACCCACCATCAGGTCCAATACTGCTAGACCGGGCTGCTGAAATGCTCCCAGCCACAAACACACACCATGGGCTCTCCATCACATAATCACCTCCCTCAGCACGCCCCACCAGTGCTCTTCACCTGCATGTCATTAGCCAGATTAAACTCTGCTTCAGCTGTTGAATTCATGCTCCTATATTCAAATGTTCCTAACCCCAAAAAGCAACCTTTGTGTTTACGCTCTGATTTCCACCTGCAGTAATGTGAAACAAAGCAACAATCACAGCTTTTGCTGTATCACATTATTCACTGCTAACAATACCTTCCAGTGATGTCTGATAAGTTCTGTTTACCAAAACTATCTCAAGTAGAATAACACATGTCAACTAATTGCTTTTTCATTTTGGACCCTTAGTCTAGAGAAGAAAAAAAGAAAAAAAGACAATTAAAAAAAAAAAAAAACTATTTACCCATTCAAATAGCACTTCTGTGTGCCAGGAACGCCTAAAGTCAGGAAAACTTGTGTAAATAAAAGTCCTGACTCCTAGGGGTTATTTTACTAGGAATCTGACCTTCTGTTTCAATAAGTGAGGTAAGTCAAGCTAGTTGTGTTTCTACTTATATTAGTTTCATATATATAGGATATCAAGTATTTTTATTTTTTCCAGATACAAGAAGACGAAGCTTTCTGCACTGGCCTCTATTCTTGTGGGAATATAAAGGGAAAACCATGCCTCTCTTCTTAATACATTAGTGCCTCGTAATATACACCAGATGATCAATAAACTACATAAAAATTAAATCAAACTGACAGTCTTTAAAAACCGGGCTCTAAGCAGAAACAATTGTTTTAAAGACTGTGGTGTCTGGAGTATTAAACTCACGTGCTGTCGTGTTATTAATCTCTTTGTTGGAAGCCAGCTGATTTCTCCTGCCTGCGTCTGTCAATTAAATATTCAGCATTGCAGCCATAATTGAACGGTTGATGTTTTGGCATGCAAAACCTTTTTGAGACAGCCTGTTGACAGTTTCTGCACATGCCATACCATTTCCAAAAGCCAAGCGGGCTGGCAAGCTAGAGCTCTGCCAGTGCCTGCGATGCCTAACAGCACTTCAAAGCAGCCTTTTAAACAACTGCCTTCAGCGAGATGCCTGCACACTGCGCGAGCAGAGAGCGAAGAAAGGCAGACCNGAAAAGCTTCCTGCTTTCCCCGATCCCAAGCCCAGCGCAGCGCACTGCCTCCACCTGGAGCTGGCAGCGCGGAGCCGCGGCCGGGCAGGGGGGGTGCGG
>VXAV01008280.1:288246-310312 GCA_013399715.1 Alectura lathami
AAAAAGGGGAGAGGGGAAAAAAAAAATCAGTCACTTCTCTGCGGATGGGATATCCAAGCACAGCCCCCTTTCCTGCATCTGACATTTTACATAGATAATTAACTCCACATTTTTTTCCTGAGGGAAGTTAAAAAAAAAAAAAAAAAGAGAGAGAGAGTCAGGAACTAAAGTTTTTCGCAGACCAGAAGGAGGGAGCCTCTAGCGTTCACAAACCAGAGAAGTGCAATAGGAGAGGGAGGGGGGGGGGAGAAAAACAACCAGCCTTTGGAAGGGAGGACTCCAAAAGGTGGCGATGGTGCAAAGGGGAGAAAACTGGTGACAAACAGCTGAAAAGATTTTTTCTTTTTTCCTGCTTTTCCCCCCTGCCCTCCAGCTCTGCTCCATGCGCTGAGACCCTTTTCCAGGGGACAGAGCATGCAGGGTACGCAGAGACCCCGATGCCCAGCATGGCCACCACGTGGGGCCGGTTCCTGCCTCGCTCATGGGGCTGAAGGATGGGTTGGTGAAGGCTGGGTACCACCACCAAGGCGTAGCAGCCTCACCCCCCTGCAGCAGCACCATCACCTTTGTAAAACAGGGGTAACGAGAGCGTTAGGAGTTAGGGGAGGGATTGTTAGCTTGGCTAATTGCCCCTTTAGTCTAATTAGAAATTGCCAAGGATGCAAGCAAAAGGCTTCCCAGGCACCCCAGCTGGCAGGATGGTGATTTTAACATCTCCAAGCAGGGAGGCCAGGGGAGTGGGCCTGTGAGTACCTAAAGAAGCTGCTCGGGACAGCATCAGACCACTTTTCTTCTTCTTTTGCCTCACAGCTGACCTCACCCTCCCATCTGTGCTCTGGGGAGCCCACGGAGCTGCAGATTGTACCTTGCATGAGAGCCCGTGCCTCAACAAGGGCAGGTTTTCCAGGAATCTGTTTAGACACATACCCAGGCATATTTGGGCCAGCCTGGGAGGAAGAAATCAAAGTGGCTGCTTTAATATTTTACTTGTATATGTGCGGTGTAAAAAAAGAAAGGGGAAAGCAGACCTTGGGTTTTTCTCCAATTCTTTCATCGCACCTCAATGGCATGGACTCAGGTGCCATCTCCCACCTTAATTTGAGGAGACAACTCTCTTTTCTTCATATCACCACATGGCAAAACCATCAGTTTTGACCCAAAATAATTCCCTGCAGTGACAGTCATCCAACCAGGGCCATGGCCAAGGACGTGTCTCAAGGTCTCTCTCTCCTTCCCCTGACCACAGCAGAAGAGCGGGTGCCAAATTTAGGCTGCCTGGAGCGAGTGGAAAGAATCCTCATGTGGGAATTATCCCCCACCCAGGGCCAGCCCTGCTGCCCAGCCCCACTCCCCTCCCCGAGGCTGGCACCAACCTGCCCTGAGAAGCCCACAGTTCTTGGCAGCTGGCTGCAGCCACCCCAAGCGTGTGTCCAAATCTGCTGATGGAAAATGTTCCCCTCTGAAATTTCCTGGGTTAAATTCAATTTTGAAATGAGAAGAAAAAGGAAAATAAAATAAAATAAAATAAAATAAAATAAAATGAAGACCTGTCATTGTAACAGGAAAAAAAAAAAAAAAAAAAAAAAAAAAAAAAAAAAAAAAAAACCTTCCTTGTACTTATAGGGAAAGCAAGGCTTACCAAAATTAAAGTTTTATATTTGCATTTACAAGACTCCTTAGGCTACTAATGTTTGCATTTTCGTAACAAAAAGATTGCTCTGTTAATTGATGCAAGCAATGGCACACAAATAAGTCCGAATCTTGGACGATTTCTTAAGGGAACAGCTACTACAATTCCCCATTGTCAAGCATGAACTGAGCAAGTCATCAGCACCAAAAAGCAGCTTCTGTGCTTGGGTCAATAATATGCAAGAGATTCAGTGGTAATAATTAATTGTTTATTCATAAATGCAATTATTGAATACATCATGCACCAGCTACCCTTTTAGGACTCATCTTTTCCTCTTAGTCATACTCTAAATCCCCACTGTGGACTGCATTTTTTCTTGATGGACATATTAACCAAACCAACTGCGTTTATGTTATCAGTGAATTTTGCACCATGTTTTTGGAGATCTCCCAAGCTTTTCACCATCTTCCAATTTGAGCTGCACCAGGCCCCCAGTGAATGAAGAATGCAGCACTGGGATCATCTATCACAAGACGAAGCGTTTGCAGTAAACCTTGTTCTTGCCCAGGTTTGCACCTTAACCGCTGTATTTCACAACTCAACAATATTGAAACAGGAATCATGTTTTATTCATCCATTTTAAGAGGATAAGCTCCTTTAAAACTACTCTTATAGCAGAAAAAGGGGCAGCAACAGGATGCTTGTATCCCTTGCACCTTTGTATCTTTAGGACATGACTACAACCACCCTATGGAAATCTACTCATTGCCTAGCAATGATTTAAAACAGAGAGCAGAGAGCAGCGCTTCCTCCTTCAGAATAACTAGTCATCGTGATTCAGGTCACAGGGTCTCACTCCTGCCAAAAAAAAAAAAAAAAAAAAAAAGTTAAAAAGTTGCTGGTTTTACTTTCTCTTCTATAGGAGAATGTATCTGAGAGGGACAGTAGGATCTGGTTTGGGGACAGAGGACACTACTGACAGCTGGTGTTTCCAGGTGGTGCCCAGGGTCTTTTGGGAGGTGTGGCCCTAGCACTCAGGGCTTGCAGATTTAGGGAATCCCTCCTGCTTTGCCCCTTGTGCTCTGGGTAAAGTGAGGCTGCAGACTGGTCGGATGTTTAACATGTGTATGTTTGTACGCTTACAGCTGCCCCTCAGCTCTCCAGCAGGGTTTTATATATCCCCTTTGCTTTCCCATCACAGGGACAATTTGGCAGCAGCTCTTCTACAGAGGGGACACGCCACAGGGAAGGACCAGGAGCTGCCTATTTGTCAGAGCCATTCATGATGGTGTCTATAGGAAACCTAAAATAAGAAAGAAAACTCTGTTCAGCTTGCTGGCTGTTGTCCATCAGTTACTGAGATTGTTAGCTACCAAATGGGGAAATCAGAGCAAAGTTGCGTGCCACGCATCAGGTGGCCTAATCTGGAGTCACAAGGCTGGAATAACAGCACGCTTCTGGGAAGTCCAGAGCTGAACCACCGCTGCCCTGCACAAGGGTATTTTTAGCACCATCAGCTGCTGCTCGCCCACAGAAAACACCAGGAGTGGGGCTGAGCAGTGGGGAGGGATGCGGGGCATTGCCAGCCCCGACCTCAGCAGGTTTTGGGGTTCCCCTGCCCATTGCACCCATCAGTGCTGCATCGTCTGACCCGCACAACGGTGACTGCTCCATCAGGACTTGGGTCTGGCCCCGCAGGTGAGGGAGGGAAATACAAGTGAAATACAAAATGGGCCTAATTCTGTCCTCCCTGGTGCCACCAGGAAGACTAAGCCCCATAAATATATGTGTTATTTTTAATATATCAGCTGATAAATGTCATCCTGAGTGGCATTTTCTGCTGTCCATGAAATTGAGCATGCAGATTTATGCAGGCCAGGCAGATCAGCCCTCAAGCACATGCCTTGGTGACCCACAGGGTAGCTTGGTGGTCAGGGACCCATTCCTGACATCCCAGTTGCCCGGGGTCAGATGCACTCAATTTGCCAACAGACCTAAAGTCCAGTCTGTGTTGAAAACAGCTTGTGTCCTACTGCCAAGTTTCGCAATCTTGGTGTTTCTCCTTAATTTAATTTAGTTCCCCTAAATCTTGCTGGCTCCTGATGTGCTCTGGTTACAGGATTCCAGTGTTATTAAAAAGAAATAAATAAAACAAGACACGATTAGAAGGAAAAGCAGCCTCAAAAACACATCCAAAAACCTCAAAATGCATAAGGTGTAGGAAAGGACGCCTCATTATTTCACGTGAAGGTGCTGTGCAGACAAGAGCAGCCCGATTTAGGATATGGGGCCCCTGGGCCAGCATCTCCTGCGGAGGCTGTGGGCTCTGCGCCCTCGAAAAGGAGACTAACAGCACCATCTGCTGCCCTGCTAGGGCATCTGCCCCACAGACAGCAGCCCCGGCCGCAGGAGAGGAGCAGCACGGTCACCCCTTAACATCGCCGTGTTTAGGGACAAACCAGAGCAATCCTGGGCGGCGAAATCAAAGCAGCGCTTAATTACGGAAGACGCACGTTAATTATTAGAAAAATCCAGTCCTTAATAATACGCATTGTCCCCAGCTGGTGGCATTAAAAAGGATTTCAGTATAACGGTATTTTCATATATTTCCCTCGAATCCTTTCATGTGTTTATGAGCAGAGCCTTAAAGGGCTGCCTGTATAATTCACCTTTATGTGCAATTTCTGCCAGGGAAGGCATTTTCACAGTCAACAGCAGTTAATGAAAGGGGTGGCACATCGCTGCACAGCTCCAGACCCGCTAAAACCCCGGTCTGTGCTCCACGCTGGCTGGCTCCCAGAGGTTTGTTTGAAAGTCAAGAATGTGCCATGTTTTAATGACGCTTCGGGGTCAGGCTCTAAATGAAAGCCCCGTTATAAACAGCAGGCTTGGAAGAAAGGTCCCCACTCGAGATTGTAGCCCCGAATTGATTGCCGGTTAACTCACCATAGTTAACACATTGGTCATGTTTCATCTGGATGCTTCCCAGATGTTTGTTGCAGGATGCAAACATTTGTGGGTTATAATGTAAACAGGTACATCTACATTTTTTCAGCCTGGATGGACTTCTGGTCCCAAACTCTCTAAATATCCCACTTGAAAGTGCTCAGCATCCATCTGAAAGGAGATGCAACTGGAGGAGAAGGGAGATGCTGCTGAAAGGCATCTGAAGCAGAACACGAGCACGGAGCGATGGTGGGGTTCATCAGATGGGTCCCCACAGCAGTCCCATGTTGTATGGTCGTACATCATGAAGATGGAGATGTGCTGGGTAGAGCTCCCACGTCCCTCTCACCGCTCCCCCACGTGAGATGCAGGGGTTGGGCCGGGTATTTGGATACAATGCACAAGTCCCTATCTTATCTGCTGGCCTGTCTCTATCTCGATAATTCATTGTCAGAAGGGCTGAAGTATCTAAATGTGTTTGCAAGGGGACAATCTGGACCCTTCCCAACCCAAATATTTGTCTCAGCTCACAAACCTGGTGTGCTCTAACCCTGGCCATGCTGACCTTGGGCCCGCTGTGCCATGCAATACGCAGAAGGTTCCCTCCATGGGCACCGAGGGAATGCCATCCCCCTAGGCTGCGAGCCCTGTGACGAGCCTTTGGGGGGCACAGCTCACACAAAGCCCCGGCAGAAACCTTCAAAGCCTGCTCTTTGCTCCCATTTATCTTATCTAGCACTCCACTGAAGTACGGATTTACATAATACATACCGAATATATTAATGTTCCTATTCATCGAGAGGATCTTGATGCTGTTTTCTTTGAAGGCCTTGCCAAAAACGATCGAGATCCTTACAACAGAAGATTGTTTTATAGCTTTGAGAAGGATTTTCTCTCTCGTTTGTCTTCTGCATACTTTCGCAGAGGCTGCTTGATACTATGATAAGAGCTTGGCCCAAAAATTTCGGGAGTGGTGGGATCCACAGTTTGGGTTTGCAGCACATTACAAAATGACAGCACTCACATTGCTGACTCAGGATGAACCATTTAGTTCACACCCTCTGTCTATAATATTTTCCCAAATTATCCTGCAATACAGCCTCTTAATAGCTAGAAAGGATCAAGCCAGACTCACTTCCATTTGTCACACATTTCTGTGAATGCAACTAAATGCCATTTTTTTTTCCCCTAAGTGCCCAACCCTTCCCTCCCGCTTAACTTTTCTCTGCCAGTTTAATTTTGCTTGGGACGCTGGATTTCAAAAGGCTGAAGAAATGCATATGAAGAAGAAAAGGCCCTGGAAGAAATTATATTCGAGATATGATAGGGACCTTAATGCAGCTCGAATGATTTTACAAAGGCGTAAAGGCTGCCTGCAGACCGGAGCATCAAACCACTGAAGGATGCTGTTCTGTTTTCTCTGTAAAGCCACACGGATTCACTGCAATATATATATCTACCCTATCTTTTGCTTTATGCTGGAAGGGCTAAAGAAATATTGGGTTTTATACGTATGTTTGGGCATAAGTCTTCTAGCCAAAGGCACACAAAGAAAAATGAGGAGTAAATTACCCATTTTATTTTAAATAGTGATAATGATCACATCTTGGAACAAACTGTTGGGTTCGTGGTTGATCTTTCTACTTTCATATCATGCCTGAATGCCTTTCTGAAAGATATGCAGTAGCTAAACACAAAGTATTGGTCTCAGTACAGAAAAGGATGAAGTTAGGTGGCTTGAGCTATCCAGAGGCCCAGACTATGGCATTAATGGTCTCTTCTGATCTTCAAAATCAGCAAATTTACTCTGAACCAGAGATTAGGAAATAGCAGAGAATAAATCCCTTTAAAATTGCTAGTAAATGTCAGGAAATACACTTTAAACAGACAAAGACGCAGATTCACTGGCAGGCGTTGCACAACAGATCACAAATAGCTTGTGTGCTCTGTCGCAGGTCACTTTATCTCCTTTATCCAGTCCTGCCAACACCAAAGAGTAAATGTCAAAATCCTTCTGTTTCAAAACCCTTAGATTGTTTTGAAATACTGAGATCCAAAAGTGAAAGAAGACGACCCCCTCAGCTGCTGATAGTGGACCTTGGAGAAGACATGATCCTTTCCTGCTTGTTGATCCATTCCTGATCATGCTTCCCACACTCAGCACCGGGCTGTCACAAATTTGGGCACTTACTTTCCCATCCCACATGAAGGCAGCAGGAAGAACAGAATGAAAGAGAAAAAAAAAAGTGCCAATGAGCACAGTAGTTAAATTCATATAAAAAATAATTCCATAAAAGGGGAATCCTGCTTCTTAAAATAGCTTGGCACTGAGCTGTAACAAGAGATCCTTTTGCTGGTGCCAGCCAGGGAGCGCAAATACAACATGACCATCCGCCCTCACAAGAACTCAGCCTGGAAAAAGCAGAGCCCTCTCCGCTGTGACTGATCTTACAAAAAAAAAAAAAAAAAAAAGCAATAAACAGAGCTGTGCTTCAAAAGTTTCATGGTCCATAGAAATTAAACCTGGCTGGTCCTCCAGCAGCCAAAAGGCTATTATTACTGTGCCTTCTTGTGCAGATATATCTAAAGAAAAACACACATCTAGGTCTAATAATAATAAATAATAAAGCTATTCATACAGCCCGCTGCTTACATGATGGCAATTTCCCCATAATTGTAGGTAAAAGGAACAGGCACACAAACAGGAGTCTGTAGTAACTCAGCATTACCCAGTGCTCACACTGAAGCTATTTCTTGAGGGTACATATACTTTTGGGAAGAAAACTATTTTGAACTCTGATGGAACCTCAGTAAGGCTCTTCTGCATCCCTGGAGCTGTATTTGCACCAGAAAATAAAATGATATAAAAAATGTAAGGGCACAAAGGTGTTTTAGAGGGAAAATGGGGTCTGGGTGGTGCTGATGCCCAGCCCCTGTTGGTGCAGGACTTCCAGGTGGTGAAACAAACAGAAGACACTGACAGCATCCTCCCAGCTAAAGCCAGGGTCATCCTGAGCATGATACAGATGCTGGCAATTGCACAGTACTTGGTATGTTGTTAAATAGGGACACCTGCAGCACGCAGACAAGGCACAGAGGGAGAACCACAGGGCCAAGCCATGCAGCCAAACCCGTCACCTCTCTCGAGGAGCTTACTCGGAGTAGCCACTTATTTGAGCTCATAACAGCCAGCATTTGGATCCCCAAGCTGGGTGCTGATCCTGCCCACAGAAGCTGAGTGTGATCTGTCAAGCACATGGAGAAGTGGGATGGGGCTGAGGAGGGATGCTAAATGCTCCCCCCTGCTTACCCCATGCCAGCAGGAAGAGATCTTCAGTGTAAGGGGAAGGAAATATCACCTGGCCAAAAGCCATCTCTTGTGGTGCTTCTGCTTTTTCCCAAAGATCTTTAATGGCCCAAGGACAACTTGGCTTATTTAAAAAAACAGGTGGATGAAACAGAATTTAGTTCCCTCATTGGGGGATGTTTTCTAGCAGCATTTCCTGTCACCTGCAGTTATCTCCAGCCTGCACCCTGGAGGCCAGCAGCATTCAGTGGAAAAAGAGGCTACGAGAAAACACAGCAACTGGGCTTGTGCACAATGCCTTCACCCTCGGTCTCCATGGCCCACTGCTCAGCTCAGCAGAGAAGTACCTACATGGGATGGCGGTTGGAAAATGTCCACCTCTTTTCCCCCTTTTTCTTCCCCCTTTTAGCTGCAATCAGCATTTTTGGAGCAAGATGCTGTTGCCATTTCAGAGCCCATTAGCCCGAGCTGCTTACCCTGGATGCCATCTAGTGTTCAGTGCTGAGACTGGAGGAGCCCTCACGGGGGCTGGAGCTGCTGGGTGTCTGCTTCTCTTCCAACAGCTGCCACCACCCTTCTGGCTCTAAGCTGCTTGCTCTTACCGGAGTTTATTGCACAAGATTTCAGTGGAAATCAGGGAATCATTTCGGTTGGGAAAGACCTTCAAGATCATCAAGTCCAGCCACCTGCTTGACAACCCAAGTCCTATCACTAAACAGAATCATGGAATCATTCAGCTTAGAAAAGATCTTCATCTGTGATTTTGGTTGACAAAACTTTTTCTACCATTTCCTCCATTTCCTTCTCCTTTTTTTTTTTTTTTTGTCTCTATTATGCATAATTTCTGGAATAACCAAACATAAGGACGTGGGGTTCCTTTGGAAAACAACATCTGTTGGAGCGGTCTAAAATCTGTTTCTAATCAGTACAAAGACTGACACTTCAAGGAAATAATTTATCAGATTTATAAGAGAAGGCTACCACAGGGTGGGAAGTGCCTGTTTCTCTTCACTTGACTGTAAAGTGAACCAAAGTGGCTCATAGGGATATGGCTACCCCTTCACTGGGCAGCATGAGACCTGTGCAGGGCTGTCGTCCTGGTCAAGAGGGAACACTTGGATCAATTTCCACAAACCAACATGGTGAATTCAAACAGAAGAGCTTTCTTCATGGATTATGAGAGGTGGTAGGGTAGAGACAAAGTGCATACAGAATAGCCTGGCACTTGAGAAACACAGAAATAACTTGCAATCAGAATATAAGGATTGAAGAAAAAAAAAAAAAAACATATGTATTGAAACTTCTTCCAGCAACCTCTTCTCACTGGAAGCAAGTTTTACCTGTTTCTACTATTTCTAATTTTTTCTCGCTATATACCCTCACACCTGTGAAGCTGGCCATAACTTCCTGCACAATTTCTATGGGAGAAGCATCCCACTGGTGAGCACAGCACGTGCCAGCCCATAAAGCCTTCCAGTCCCCAGACGCATCACAAGACTCTCTCAGGCTACAAACCTCCCTCCTGCTCCACCTCACCCCATCCCAGAGCTGGGGGTACCCACCCTACATGTCCCTGCTGCATTGCAGCCCCAGTGGCCGAGAGCTCAGGTCTGTTATCACCTAGCCCAGGTCTCACCTCCACGCAGTGTAGACATATCCTCAGGGCACGTCTGCTTGCTGGGCTCAGGCAGGGTGTGAGTCAGGTCTGGTTTGGGAGCTGCAGAGCAGCGTTACGGCACAAAACAGGCCGAGTTTCCCTGGGCACCGCACCACGCTAGCGTGGCCCTTCAGCATGCACCTGCTGACCTGTGCCTACAAAGCCTCCTGCTCTTGCACCCTGTTTCTCCAAAAGCCCTCCTGCACTCCCCCCAGCAGCTGATCTCGCTTTCCCCTGCCTCCCCATCCCAAAACAACACACACTCGCTCCCGGCGTGATGATGGTGGGAGCATCGCGGCCTAGTTCCCTCAGGGCAGCACACTGCTCCTGCCAGAACCGTGTTCTCGACTCAGAGGTACGAGGACCCAGCCTGCTCTGGGAGAAGCTGAAATTATTCACTCACAGGCTTGCTGCTGCTTTATTCTTTGCTTTTTTTGTGTTGTTTTTTTTTTTTTTTTTTCATCCGTGATTTCAAATGGTGCAATTTGGAGATCAAAGCTCTTCCCCCTGCTCTAGAGGCTCCGTAGAAGTCTAAGCCTCCCTGCATACAGGAGCCTCTGCCTGGAGGAAAGAGGTGAGACTCCATCTCAGCCCACATTAACTATTTCACAGAGCAGACAAACTGGGCAAATTTTGCTCTCGTTCCTACCCACCAAAGTTAATTTACTTTAATGTGGGAAGAACTGATCTTCACTTGACCAGACCCATCCCTGCTGTGTATTTAAGCCCCATTGGATGGTGCTGCCTGTGAAGTAACTGCAATTACCCAGGCTGAGGCTTGAAGTTGAAGCTAGAGAGCACACAAAGCCAGCAGGATGCAGGGCAGGGGGCTGCCACATCCTCCCCTTGAAGGAAATATGTTTATGTTGGGCTTCCTGAGCAATGCAAAGCTTGAAGCTTCATCAGACATCTCATTTACATTCTGTTTGGTTTCTTAACACGTTACAAGTAGGCCCATTTACACCCTTGCCTCCTCCGGTTGAACACTGCTATTCTGCAGGACAGAGAGTAGTTAAAGGGGGAACAAAATGCATGGCTGGACACAGGGCGAACAGAGCTCCTGCACAGCTGCAGATGCTGGTAGACATTGTCCAATGTCATTCAATACTCCAGCAATGGGGCATCCTGCATTTGAGACAACTGACAGAGTTTAACATAAGGTAAACCTATACAAAAAGGTACTGGGACTTTATGTTGGCTTAGATTTGTCATAGTAAAGCTTGGATAAATTGATTAAGTGTTGTTTTATGGTTAAATGAAATATTTTAAACAGGAAGGAACGTCACACCTCACAGTCTTTTTTTTCCCCTGAGATGCTTTGCTTCCACTGCTACACAGCAATGCAATGAGCTGTCCCTCCCCAGAGCCGCAGTCCTGCTTTCCCTCCTGGTCCTGCATACACGACCCTGCCTGGGGTATCATGGATTTCAGAAGTGCTCAGGTCATGGGTTTTGTCAGAGCAGGCTGGATCCATCTGTAATGCATGACAGCTCATGAATCACCAGCAGTCGGTGGCAAAGCAGCTTCCCTTCGATTTGTAATGAGCTCAGGCTTTTTTCTCATAGACTACTCCATCATTCTCCACTTACAAAAAAAAAAAAAAAAAAAAAAAAGAAAAGACTCACTCTTCATTCCCTCACATCAACCCATCAACCAGCAAGCAGAAGCACTTCAGTGAGTGGGATCTCTCTTCCTATTAGAAACTGTAAGTACATTTGTTGTGCACAGTACCATTTGATTTATGTGTTGTTGATAAAACACAGGCTCTGGTTAAACAAATCAATACAACAGTCCCGTTCAAAGTCCCTCTGAGCAAAAAGCTTCTTGATGTTGAATGTTTTCTTATCTAATCTTCCATACTTCAACATTCTTTCATTTAAAAACACTGATAATTGCAAATGCAGAAGGGGATGATCACAAGGAGAAATTAAAGAATATTAACAAAATATTTGAAATAATTGTAGCATTACATTTCAGAGAATAATGTTTGTGCTATTATTAACCAACTGCTGTGCATAGTGCTTAGGGATCTCAAGGGGAAAAAAAAAAAAAAAAACAGCTTAGTGCTATGCAAAGATGAGTGCTGTTTTAAAAAGTGTGCACACTCCATGTAGGATAGGAAGGCAACCTTACAGATGTTTCCATCTCCAGTTTCTTTGAGATAGATCCCTAAGTTTCTCTTGGTTCTTGCTGAACTCCAAGGGTTGATAAAATGCTGCCTGAACAAAGATTTAAGAAGCTCTATTCTTTGAGCTGCTCTGCATTTTATGAACAGAGACGTGCATCAGATGATGCATCGGTTAAAAATAACTGGGAAGTATCAAGGAATCGTAAGTGCATGTCCCACAGGTTTGCATATCTTTAATACTGAAATGCTTTCCAGTCATGCATAACTGATGAGTCTCACTTTTGCCATTGGAAATGGTGTTTGCAAGGTGTTCTGGTTTGGTAGGGTTTTGTTTTGGAAATCTGTCCTAACAGACGCTGCTCTGTTAAAGACAGACCAAAGACCTCTGCATTGCAGCTGGAGTAGAATGAGATTTGAGTGTTTTGTTGGCAATTAATTATTGTGGCATTTTTATCTGCCATCCCATAAAAGCCCTGAGGCAAACCTACAATCAGCAACCTTATCCTCTGTAAAAATAGGAAAGCTAGCAGACTCCAAATGGAGAATAAGCAGCAAGGACTCAGGACTCCTTTCAGCTAAGAGCACCAGAGAATAAAACACTGTTCACTAGGGATCAGGAAGCACCAGGGCTGCCTTAAGAGTAAAAATTTCCTGTACTTTGCATGGAGATCCAAGAACATTCTTCATCACTCTATTTAAAGTACTGGCTACTGTCGAACAAAGAGAGAGGAGAAATTCAAAGCCCACCAAGACAAATAGGTAATACATATGCAGTTCAGGATAAAAATCGGGCCATCCAGAGTCATTTGACTGCATAGCTAAATGTTAGGTGGATCGGCTTTGTATTTCTTGCCTTTAGGCACAGTACAGCAAAACCAGCTCACTTAGACCACTGGAGGGGAATGACTTTTACAACAGCGATGACATGCCCCAAATTGCTTAAGTAGCCATCAGACAAAAACACCCTGATCCTATCTAGTGTTTCTTATCTATATAGCTGAGGTCAATTTAGAAAGGAGGAAAAGCAGCACCCACCACTTACAGGGGGAATACAATTGAAATGAATACTATTCCTCAATTAATCTAGAAATCATCACAGACATGCAGTGAAATATCCAACAAAGACATCCTAGCTCTACAGGGAAGCTGTCTTCTTCTCGTGCTTTTACACACAAGAATAAGATGAGGAAAAGTGTGATGGCCCAAGCGCCCACAAGCTTTTCCCAGGTCTTAAATTACTGACTCCTTGCTCCTTTCCTGTCTCCAGCACATCCTTGAGGACACACTTCCCATGCCCGTTCTCCCCAAAAGATGCTCAGCATCAACAGAGAACAGTGAACAGAGAACAGCTTTGCCTTGCATGAGCTGAGTGTGCAGACGAGGAGCAGGCCACTCAGCAGAAAGCCTCCTTGCAGGTGGAAGGAGTCCACCTAAGACTTCACAATCTCAAAATTTCAGCAACAGGAGTTGAAGTTCAAGACTACCTGTACGGGAAAGGAAAAAAAAAAAAGAAGAAGTCAACTCATAAAAAGTATGTCAAAAGAAGGAAAAGAAAGAATGAGCTGCATGGAGGTCAGAGAACTGCAATGCAACAGGGAGGAATTCAACAAATAAAGAGGTCCTCAGTATCAGGATGCACGAATTTTATGGAACTAATCCCTCTACCTTCACTGCCCTAGCAACACTTGGGCCTGAAACAGGATTTGAGACGTGCAGGGTAAGGGAAAAGCACATCAGAAGGGGTGACAAGGATCAGAAGCAGCATTTTTTCCTCTATAACCTCTTACATTTTATAGCTGCACCTCATCAGAGTGCATGATCATACATGGTATAACCTTCAGGAGGCGAGTTCGTGAGTTGTCCTACATGACGTGCTGTCAATCACTGTACAAATCACTGCTTTCAGTTTTTCTCATGCTTGTATTTCAAATGAGACTTTCACAGCAAAAGCTGCTGTTCAATCACAAAAAAGGTTAAATGGTTTTCCAGCCGATCCTTGGCCACAATTTCTATCTACTCAGCTCAAAATAAGGGCCAACTTGGCTCCAAGCCGTCTGTTTTCAGTATTACTCGATAAGTTCCTTTTGTCTGGAAAAACCTTCAGATTTATCTCCTCCTTTTCCCCCATACTGAGATAACGGCCAAATCGAAGTGCCTTCGCTGAACATGTGTGACTCAGATGGCTGTGAAATGCAGCGGGGCTCTGTTTCCACACGCTGGCTTGCAAGACCCAAAATCTTCCGTTGCTTCCCACTTGTCAGACACCCCAGCCCAGCCCAGTTATGACCATCAGTGACTTACAAGAGCCCATGTTGTTGCTGGTGCAGTTTTGCCACAGCAATCGCTGGGTTGCAATATGTGGTGGCGTTGGGGCTTTCCTGGGAATATCATGTGATTCCACCTACATCTGCATATCACAGATTTTTCCTCCTGGCCCAGCAAACTTGGCAAAGACATTTTGATTTCTGTTTAAGAGGGTTGTGAAATACTAACATTCTCATCTCAGAACAGGTCTCCAAAGACTTCTAGAGAGGATGCGAGCGTGGCTCCCACGGCCGGCCAGCCCCAAGACTCGCATTTGAGAGGGCACCCTCAGACTGGAAGTGCTCCCCAGCAGAGCAGAGGGGGCTGAAACAGTGCGGCTGATCCTCAGAAATGGTAAAAACAGATTAGGAGATCTAGTCTCCAGGCAGCAGAGGAAAATCTGATGGGAAGGCCAGCTGTGAAAGTCACGTGCATTTGGACAACGCACACGAACGGGACAAAATGTGACTGTGGGATGAAGTTCTGTATCATCTGAGCTGGTCAGAAAACATTTTCAGGATTGTTATAATATACTATTTCTCAAACTAATCAGTAAGTTCCCAATACAACATACACTTAAGACCATGGGAAAAAAGGAATTGGTGCTTTTAGTATGTATTGAAACAAACTGGAAAACTCCACAGATGCACACACGTGCAATAGGACATTAGCAAAATGACATCCCTGCTTATCAAAGCAGTTTTGTCCAGCAGGCTGTAAAATTATATTGGTGCACTAGCACACCACATAGCGAAGCAAAAAATGCTACTCCTAGCTATACAGTGCTATTGCTGCATCTATCTAGCGGTCATTCGTGTGTTAGGAGGTAGTTACTTAGGCACACAAAACGCAGCCAAAAGATTGTTATTTCTCATGAGAGAGGTTTTGGGCTGTTTGTTTTTAACATGGATGGCCAGATTCAGGTTTATTTTCGCAATACTCTGCTGAGTTATTAAAGAAAGCATAGTCTAGAGGTTAACTCAGAAGCCTGGGAATCAGGGAAAACACCCTTTATTATGTGTTATTTGGGGTTTATCTTCTGATCAGTAAAATATGAGTAATGCCCCTTTGGTGAGGCACTAATTTACCAAAATTTTGTACATGGCAGCAAAATACATTGGTTGAAGAGGAATACAAGTGCTGTAAGTTGGAAAGCTTACATGCCCTGAACATGCTTTAAGGGCTTTGACACTCAGTCGTGTTGCTGCACTGTGGAACATCACACCACTTTGGCAGGTCTACAGTTACTGCCTATGTAAAACGTCTTACACTTTATGAAAGAAAGATAATTCAAGGCAGCTTGCTCCCCATCTGCACCAGGGTAAGCCTGGGCACATGAAACTCCTGCGGAGCAGCCGATGACTGAGAACTTCTTTGACAATGGCAACTTGTTCATGTGCTAAAACCTTTAGCAATTATTTCCCATCAAAACCTCTAGATAATTACGTCCTTTCTCCAAATGAGTGCAGCAGTTCACGCACATTTCCCATTGCTGCCTTGTCAAGCTTGGTGACCTACATGAATGATGCTGCTGAAGCCTCAGACAAGCCTCCAGCTCACAGACAAAAAAAGTGCCAAAGCGTCATGTAATTACCTCTGAGCATCTGTCTGTGGGAGCCTCAGCATGACCATTGCGGATGCTGAACTTTTCATCCCAGAAGATGATCCCACCAGAAAAGGATTGGTGTGCACAAATGGGATAATGAGGGGAATCCCCCCTTTTTCCTACCAGCCAGCTCTAGCCAGAATTTCTGAGGGTGGATCCAGATGCAGAGGTGTTGAGGGCCCTTCAGATAGTTTGTGGTCTCCAGAAGGTTCTTTTCTTTATTTCTGATCTGGTTGAGATTTAGAATAATGCAAGAAAAGTGAAAATTCTCTACTGCTTCTGCAAATAAATAGAGCCATCCTGTTGCCATGTCATACAAATATATAAGGTAGATCTGCTCTGTTTCACCTCTCCTTGCCATGCATAGGTCTAGGAAGATCAGAGAGGTTGTTTAATGAATGTAACTTGCATCCACTCCATCTCAATGTCACCACAACCTACATATAACTAGGTTCCCACCCTCCCAACTCCCAGCACATTTTCATGATTCACCTTCATAATCCTAGTGGGGGAGATTCTGCCTTTGTCCAGATTTTTTTTTTTTTTTTTTTCCTGCCTGCAAGGCAGAAATCCTGCTCCGCAGGGAAGTACCCAAAATTCCTGCACACACAGCTAGTGCAGGGCAGACACTTGCACAAAATCACCAGCTGCAAACTGTCCAAATCCTTCCCCCCATGAAAAACACTGGGAACATCCCCCTGTCCCACGCCTGCCTGCGTGACAAATCGCTGTGCCAAGTCCCTCTCTCCTCTGCAAACTGCTACCTCACAGCTCAGCCAGCTCACTACCGTTACCATGGTTTCCTCTTTCTCTTACTAAAGCTCACTCCTGTGATGTAAGGAAAAATGCTTTCTTAAAACCTATAAGAGATTCCTGTGCGTGGATTGCGGTCCTGATCTTATCTTCTCCCTGCTAGTTGATTTATTAAGAACACCTAATCCAGAGTGTACCAATTTCTCAAGAACACATCCGAATGGTATCTGAAGGAAGGGCAAGTCTATATAAAGATTTCAGAGATGGGATTTCACAGCCATAATAACTAGGGAAACATCAAATCTGGGGATGCAATCACATTGAGGTCCTGATGATCCTTGTAGTCGGGGAGATTAAAGTCATCCATCTTTCAGGTTTTCTTTCCTTTAACAATATTTGAAAGAAGCCACTCAAGCCTCTCAAACCATGATTTCTGATGCAAGAACTCCATGCCACAGACCAAAAATAGCAGAATTATGAGTGCTAAAAGTGTCTAGCAAGGCTTTTATTTTAATTCATATTCGAGAAGGTTTTCTAGCAGCTGGAGAAAGCAAGAGCTGTATTCATAAAACTCTTGGCTATTTGCCACACAAATGGTGCTTTTATTGAGTAGGGGGGGTTGGAATTGCAGAATGTGCCTATTCCACATCAGGAATGTGTTTCTCCAATTCATAAATCCTCCCCCTCTCCCCCAGCTGACTGAAGGAAACCTTTCTCAGTTTGCCACCGAGGTGAGAGAGGGCGAGAGCGATTCTCCGGGAACGCCAGCCCCAGAAAGAGGCATTTGTGGGAAACAACACGCGCATTAAACACACTCACAAACAGTGCTATGTGCTGCGGTGCTCGGACCCAGCGCAGACAACAGCAGGGACAAGCCTCTCGAAGGGGCAGCCAACCCGTCCTGCCAGCAGCCTGCCACAACGTGTCACGTCCTGCAATAAATACAGAAGTTTTCAGAGCAGGTCGGAGAGTTGCCAGGCTAAAATACCCACTCAGGTGCTGTCTGGGAGAAAGAATGAGTTATGAGGATGGGGAACTGAAGCACAAAGATTTATTGCTACATCCAAAAAAAAAAAAAAAAGGATCATTTATTTTAAAATTGGTGATTGAAGATTATACAGACTGGAACCTGTCCACAATTCTCTCTACAACTCAGTTCCGCCAAGCAAAGCTTTATCCTGAGCTGCAGGTGCCACGAGGTGCCAAAGGTGCTCCCATGCACTAAGGAACGGGAGAGGACTCCCCCTTGGGTTGCTCTGGGCTAGGTCAGCTCGGGGCTGGTAAAACAGAGGTCTGACTTCTGGCAGATTCCCAGCTGGGGAGCTTTTAAGTAAAAAAAAAATAAAATAAATGCCACCTAAACATTAGGGCTTGGCAGCAGCCAAGTGGGAGACTTGGATCATGATTTTTAACTTCAGCTCTGCTCCATCTCTCCCGTTTTGGGGAGGTGACCCCTTAATGGCACGTAGCCCTTAACAGCTTGCCCAGCACCCCAGAGGGGCCGAACCCAAATCCTGGGGCCTGGTCGGGACGTGAAGCAGACGCTCGATGTGCAGGGCCTGACCTCACAGCATCCCTCTGCCCCAGGCAGGAACATCTGCACTCCACAGTCCTGTCCAAATAATAGATTCTGATGCATCACCAAGCCTCATTTTAAGCATTTCTTCATTTCATACCATCTGTGTGTGGTTTAATTTTAGCCCTATTCTCATTCTGGCCGTTGTGGACATGGAGAACATATTGTTCCACCCTGTCTGCAGCGATCTTCTGATGCAGAATAAAAATACAGAAAGGCAAGGAAATAGTGGAGTGATTCTGTAAGGCTGTGAAGTTTTAAATAGCGTTTTATAGCAAGGTGAAAAAAGGCTGGATCGACTGCATAGGCCAAATCCTGAGGACTTCCTGAGTCTGTCCCTGGAGCATATCCTCATCGGACCGAACCGAAGGGTGCAAAGTAGCAGTGAAGACACACTTCAAACTCCTCCTCACCAGCAAGCCCTTTCCCAGCTGATTTAATTAGGCGAAGCCAAGAGAAGGTCTGCCAGCTCTCGCAGATTATGCCCTAAAAGAAAACATACTTGGCAAGCCGCTGAGAAATGCTATAAGCAGCTCACACGGTCACTGCTTTTCCCTCTGCCCTGCTAGAAGTTATCTTCCAGGATTTGGAACTGTGCTGCCCACCACTTGTAAAGAAAAGGAGGGTGAGACTGTGCAGAAACATAACACTGCCCACAAAGCTCACCTCAAATCCGTGCTGTGCTTCACATTCAGTCTAAAAAATCAAGTCTACGACTGCAGAAAAAGGACTAGTGCATGTATTTGCCTTCAAAATGATCCCAAAGCCCCTAAATAAACCATCACAGAGTGTACAAAAAAAAAAAAACAACAGCAATTGATTGCTATGGAATTGTAGTGGGATGAGGTATCTTGTTACTGTGACCTCTAAATTAGATTTTTAATGGCACAAGCAGCCTCTTTTCAGCAGTCTCCTTGTTAAATGAATGTTTAGCATGTTGCATGCTTAAAGTGTTTTATTTGGGATGTCAGAAATATCACACTCATTATCTCCCCTCAGTCAGGAAAGGTTTTCAGAGCACATCCCCAACAGAGCATCATATGTTGCCATACAGTCCAGATTTTCATTTAATACTGAGAAGAAAACAGAATAGATTTTGGACCCATATGCACTGCATTTTTTTTTGGACTATGCTTACATCACAACCAACTAATCACAGGATTGTTTTCGAATAACTAACCTCCAGAAAAGTTCATTTCCAACACTGCAGTCCGACATCTGCTCTTGGCCAGGGCATGGGGTTTGATAAATAACATCAGTTACGTAATATAAATGGAAATTGCTTGGTTACAAATCTAATGTCCATAAGCCTCTGATGCACGTAGTTCCTGAAACATTCAAAATAAACCATTTCACATGTCACAGTTTACCCACTACTGTATTATCTCATTAACTATCTCTTCCAAACAGCCTGGGAAATCAAATCCTGCTGAAAATCCACAGATTTAGGGCACTTACAAGGGATGGATGGCATGCCCCTGAACCTGAGCTCCTGTATAAATAGATGCACAGCATTCCTAGTCTTTTTTGGTCACATTGAACAGGAAAATACAGCCTGAGCCAGAAAGATCAGCATCCTAACCTGTTCCCAAACAAACCCAGAGGGTCAGGGTGCCAAGCTGAAACCCTCCTAGGGGTCAGATGTGGCTTGAGGCACTCAGCCATGAGCCCTGCTGCAGGTTCACCACAGCCTGATCTGGTGGGTCTGGCAGTGGGGTGCAGTGAGGGCGCAAGCAGCACAACAGAGAATGAACAGGGGAAAAAAAAAAAAAAAAAAAAAAAACATATGCAGGGTTTGTAAATGAGACAGAGCCTTAGGTTGGGATGAACACCGCGCAGCCTGCATTTCATTTCTGCTTTAAATAAGCTGCAACCCTATGAGGAACTGACAGATCATTCACCAAGATGAACGTAACCAAAAGGAAGAGATTCCTGTCCTGCTCCACAGCCAAATGACATTTCATGTGATCTACACCAAAAATAAAGATGCCATTTTGCCAGGCACTGGAGCCTTCATCTCCTAGCAACACCTCCCCTCCTCAGCATCGTGCTCCAGACCCTGCAGCTCCTGCTGGTGAGCACAGCTCCTTTCTGCAGGTGCCTGGACAAGACACATAGATACACACGCACACATATGTGTATGCACGAAAACATGTGTTTAAAGTCAGAGGAAAATTAAGAAAATACCCTCCCACCTTAGCCATGGCACTTCTTCCCTGCTGTACACCGGGCTCTTTGCAGAACAATCGCTCACCCAGCTGGTGCCACATCTTCTGAGCAAAGGGCTTTCTGGATGTTTCCTGTAAGCATTAAGCCCATCAAATGTATCCTGTAAATTAAAAACTTTATTAGTATTAATCCAGTATTTCCATTTAACAGCGTCTCTTTGTCTAATAGGAGAGATAAACATTCATGGTGGATCAGTTTGCTCTGAGATTTAGTCACCAACTTCTAGGAGACAAGCAAGAAGTCAAAACAGTGCAGCTCCTGTTAAACATATTAGTTCAGCCATCAAAAAACACCATCTGAGATCTCCCCATTTGTTGCGGTGCCTCATTCAGGCAGTCAGGGCTTGCCAAGACTGGAAGCGGAGATCAAACAAACCAAACCCCACGCGCTCCTGTGTGCAAAGAGTGGGGAGAGCTGCTGAGATTTTGCAAGGTAAAGACTTGCACGTACGGATGCACTTGCAGCTGCCTAAAGATGCTGGGTTTTCAGAGGCTTTCCAGGAGATAGCAAACTTCAGATGACAGTAATATTGCTATTTGTAACTATTGCTTGTCTTATGCCTTGATGTACATCTATTGTTGTGATTGAACTGATAAGGTTTCATTATGCTACATATGGTTTTATATTACAGCAACCTTCTTGTTTCTACCCTAAGATTGCTATTTTATTTATATTAATGGATTTGTGGAATTCAGTTGTCATTTTTCTTATTTATGATAGCACAGTTGCATACTCTGGTCATTGTTTTATCACACATCCTTTGTTTATACACCTTCCCATTCCAGCTTCTCAAATAGCTCTATCATTTTAGAGTGTGGGTTGCCTTTCTTTTGGGTGTTCCTGTTGTCTTTTTAATGAGTGAAAGCTGAAATCTTCATTACAGAAGAGAGTTGGAATTGCTGAATGGGTGTTTCCTTCAGGATATTTTTTTTTTTTCCCCTGAAGTACATTTCTAATGAGACAGAAACTACAGCAAGAAGGATTAGCCCACTTAGAGTAGTTGTGTTATTATTTAATTTACATTGCTGTGGCAGACTGTGGGCTGTTCCATGGCTGAAATGCTAAGGAATGGATTAACGCCATCATTAGGATGAGCTGCTAGCTCATGAGAAACAGCAGCTGACAATACTGCCAAGATATGGGGATGCTTTCAGCTGGCTGCACTGCCTGCTGCTGTATTCACGTCTCCTCCCCTGTGAATGTTTCACCCTTTTGTACTGCCACAGCAACTGACCCACAAGGCTCCTGTAGCTGCTTTGCCAAGCGCAGACAGCTCATCCACCATCACACCTCGCAGCTGCTAGCAGTGGGCACCACCACTGCCCCAAAACAACCACATCCACCAGCTTACATGCACTGGGTCTCCACTCCTCCCAGCCTGCAGCTCAGGGCAAAAGCACAGCAAGGAGACATCCACGAGCGCCACTTCCCTTCCACCTGCCCACCTCATCTCCCAGCCCAAGCAGCATCTCTCCTGTGGGGCTGTGCTCTGTGGACCTGATGCAATTTCCCTAGCTGCGGTCACCTCCAGCAAAGTGTCATCACAAGCAGAGTGTCAGGTTGGAGCAGGTGCACCTCAAGCTGGGTGTCACCCCGAGCCAGCTATGCCATAAGGAGGGATCAGCCCAAGTGCACGAAAAGGAGGACATAACCCCAGGGCAGATGGGTGCACCCCCAGGCAGGTGTGACATCTCCCATGCAGCTGCACCCCGAGCTGGGAGTACCATGAGAAGGGTGCACCCCAAGGCCAAACGTCACTCTGAGGAGCCTGCCACCTCCAGGCACCCACACCTAGATGCCACACAAACCACCCCCCATAAGGCAGGGGCACCCCAAGGACGGTGCCACCACCCCAAGCAGGCTGCACCCTAAGGGCAACGTCACTCCTCGGAGGCTCCACCCCACGCGCGGTGTCACTCCCCAAGCAGGT
>VXAV01008280.1:310489-326246 GCA_013399715.1 Alectura lathami
TGCCGAGCCGTGCCGAGCCGTGCCGAGCCGAGCCGTGCCGTGCCGAGCCGGCCCTGCGCATTGTGGTCCTCCGGCGGGGGGGCGAAGATGGCCGAGAAGCAGAAGCACGATGGGCGGGTGAAGATCGGCCACTACGTGCTGGGGGACACGCTGGGGGTCGGCACCTTCGGCAAAGTCAAGAGCTGAGTACCGAGGCCTGCGGGGAGGGGAGCGGAGCGGGCTGGCAGGGCGGGGGTGTCCCCGATATCGCCTCCGTGCTGGGCATCGTCCGCGGGGCGCGGCGCCGAGGTGGGAGGTGGCCCCTTGCCCTGGGGGCGAGGGGGTCGCGGGCAGCTTCTTCTTGCTCCCAGCGCCTGCCCTGAGGGCAGCACCCACCGAAACTTCTCCCGGAGCTGGTGGAAGGTGATGCGGAGGTTGGGCTGCGAACCCGGCTTTGCCAAGCCTTCTGGCCCCCCCCGCGGTGTGCAGGCTGTGGCCGTTCTGCTGCTGCTCGCAGGGCGCCGGGAGGGGTGCGAGGAGCCGGGTTCTGCTGTTGTCCCCAAACCCCCCGGCCCTCCCCGTGCGTGCTGCTGGGGAGCGCTGCCGCGGGGCTGGGACCTGCGGAGGCGGGGATGGAGGGTCTGGGTCAGGCCGTGCTCGGGGATGCTTCTGATTCACACCAGAGCATGCAGCTGGCGTTTTCAAGTGAGGCACCAGCTTTGCTTTACCTGATGCAAAGATTTCTATTTCTTTTAATTCTGCCATTACATGCAATTTTCCCCTCTGATCCATGATATTAAAAAACCTCTATGAAATTTGCTATCTAAGCAGAATGAGGGGCTGTGGTTCCCAGCAGAGGACAGGTCTTACTGCTGGTGGCAGAGCAGCCACCCTGCTTGTGTCCCCTGCCCAACCGCGGGGTGCTGATGTGCCCGCGCTAGGTGGCTGGAGTATTAAAATAAACCCAAAGTGACAGCAGGACGGAGAAAACACCTCAACCACTGGAGCTAAATCCACCTGCGGCCATTAATCAGGCCCCTAAAAATATATTGCTGTGTTTAATCCCAAACCACAAATTGACTGACTAAAGAATTATCAGAATAAATACTTCGAAAAGTAAGGACCATTTAAATCACTCCTATATACCAACAGACCTCTAAAAGTGCTCCAAAGGCTTTTTTTTTTTTTTTTTTTTTTTTTTTTTTCAGACAAAATTAAGCCTGCCAACAATAGTCTGCTTTCCTTAAATACCCTTCAAGGGCAGCTAACATGAACACCCTCTACCCCCATGTATCACCCAACTTTGGTTAAGAACAGATAGCCTCCAAAAGAATATTTAAAATAACATAAAAAAGATTTCCAAACTCAAAGTCCTTTATGGGTTAGCACCCTTTATACATGTCTATTTTTCCCATAATATTTTGCCTGTAACATCAGGTGAAATTTGGGCTTCAGACTGGAAACAGACAAAGAAACTGGATCTCCTGTTTATGCAGAATTGCAACATTTTAGCCTAATGAGCTTTAGGAAGTATGGTATTCACCATGTTTAGCAGGAGACATGGGACTTTTTTTCCTAATTTCTTCAAGCCTTGTATACATTGTATATGATAATTACTTTTTCATTAAGCAGGCGGGTGCCATCAGCACCACATTTCTTACTGCAGATGTGTTTTCTTCAGACTCTTGTCTTGCGCACGGCTTTGCAAGAGGCACTTTTTCCTGCCTTGCTCTTCATAGTGAAGAAATCATAAATTACAATTTCCAGGTGTTAAGGATTGTTGAGGAAACAGGAACATACAGCGTTTGTTCCAAAAGAGGAAGATGGCAGTAGCTAGTGGATGTGAATGTGGTGGATGGACAGCAGGCCTCAGGGAAGGCTCAGAGGTACTGCTGATGCCACAAGGCCTTGCCAAACCCAGGGAGAGCTGGTGACAGCTATTTCCCCTGTCCTCTAGGCCCAAGATGTGATGAATTTGCAGAAAATAGAGTTGAGGTGGCTATAAGGAAATTAGTGTGAATTTGGAGTTGAGTGAAGTGATGGGGGAAGGGATGGCATCTTCTCCCCTGGTGAGGAGGAACAGGCGGGGCACACTGCTGTTGTGCTTGGCCCGGGCACACCCACCCCGCAAGGAGCTCTCCCCTGACGACTACCATCGCACAGCGAGGACCTGAACTTCTTGGGTGATGATTATTATCCATTACCAGTGCTCAACTCAGGGTCAGATCCCATTTCCCTGTGCACAGCAACATTGCTACTGAAGGACAAGCCTTGTGCTGGGGGATGATCAACTGAAAGAGGCTGAACGGATGGAGCAAAGGGAAAGAAAGGGTGGCACAACATCTGAGCAAGTGGCACTGGGACAGAATGGATATGTCATTGCTAAATATATGCTTTGGATTGATTTCATTTGTAACTTCAGGCTAAGATAAGGGCCAGCGCAGCTGATTGGAAAGGAGTTTACTTTCCCTTCCCTGAACTTTTACAATCCTTGCAAAGTATTGTAAAAAGCTGAGCTGCTTGTGCTGCCTGAGCTGCACCAAACATGCACCCAGAGGTAGCATCATGGGTACCAGCTGCAAAAAGCCACCTGTCAGGGGACTTCAGTGATTATCTAAGGCTTCTGTAAGATAAACACTATTTCTCCTCATTTTTTTTTCTCCTATAGAAATAACAAAATACAGAGTGTCTTTTGTCAGAAACTCATCCTATTATATCTCTTCCCTTTTTTATCAGCTGAAGTCATGCAGGCAGTCCTATGTGCAAGCAGATGTAGTAGCAGCTAAGAATGCTCACACCGTGTCTGATTTGGTGCCAGTTTTTGGAGTTTAGGGTCTCAGTTCAGTTTGTCCACACCTCAGTGCCAAACCCGTCCCCTCTGCCTGCCCCAGTGGAGCTCTGGTTCTAAGCTGTGGGGAAGCTTACCGGAGCACTTGTCGCTAAAAGACAGGACACATGCTCAAATCCCTTTTCTAATACTGACACTCAGCCCTCCCTCCTCCCCTCGGGCTTTTAATCCAGGCAATGAGTGAGAAGAAAGGAGCAGGCTTCCTCGCCTCCACTGGACACCGCCACTAGCCATCCTGGGGACCAGGAGGGGACAGTCCCATCAGCATGGAGAGCAGATGAGGAGCACGAGCATCCCTCCCTGCCCCGCATGGCAGAGCTGGGTTCTGCCCTGCCTCTAAACCC
This sequence comes from Alectura lathami, assembly GCA_013399715.1. Taxonomy (NCBI): domain Eukaryota; kingdom Metazoa; phylum Chordata; class Aves; order Galliformes; family Megapodiidae; genus Alectura; species Alectura lathami. The sequence goes on from VXAV01008280.1 coordinate 313,661, forward strand.
ATGGGACCTGCTGGGCTTGAGGCTCAGTGAGAAGAGAGGAACATTGTCCCCAGAGCCACATGTCAGAATTTCCTTGTCTACGGCTGCAGCAGGAGAGACCCAAAAGGCTTAAAGGACTCCCACCACACAGCAAATTATGTTTTCTCTTTGTCTCTCTCTCAAGACGTTTGAGTAGGCTTAACAAGCCACTGGGGACTGAAACAAGAATATCTCTGTATCTAATGCTTACTGTAAGCAAAAGATGGATTACAAAATAGACTGTTTATTTTTAATTATTAGTGTGTTTGAGCTAGGAAACCTTTGCAGATTTGCATGTTGTTTGCCATAGATAGAAAGAAGATGAGCTATTGGGCAACGGTATTTAAACCAATAATTATTCATTCCAGGCATGACCTTTATTTTTTTTCCCAAGAGCATAGTATACATTTTTCAAAGCATGTACCATGGTAAGGCCAGAAGGAGTTGACTGGAATGAAGGATGGCAGGGATCAGGGTCTTCTGCCTAGCTCTGCCACAAGCCACTTTCCTTTGCAGTTCCTCAGTTTCCCAACTCCTGCCTTAATGCATTCCACCTCCTGACCAGGGCTGAATAACCCAAAGGCAGCTCTCAAATGCAGCTTATTGCACTCCCAGCCGCGGAGGCCAACCAAATCCAGTGTCTTGAAGACATCGGCTGAAGCCGTTGAACACCCCCTGTTCAGCCTTCCCAGCCTCCTCAGTGCACCGCGTGCTGTGCATAAGCCATGACCACCTCAGAGTGGAGAGATCAGTACCCTTTGGAGGGCTGCTCTTGGCCAAAGCACAAACAAGTTGGGGGTAGTTCCTTGCAGGGAATGAAGAGGCTGTACCCCACCTTCCTTGCAAGCCCCATGAAGACTGAGCGGGCAGCTGCACCCCTTGCACCCATGCTGCTTTTGCAGGGTTTGGCTGCAGCGCACCCTCCCCACGCTGCCCTGCTCTCCTGTTCCTGAGGATCACCAGGGAAAATGCCTCCTCAGACTATTTTCAGTGCTCTCCTTGCACCACCCAGGAGGGTTTATCTGCCTACTTCAGCTCTCAGCTAATCCCTAAATTGCATCCAAACTGCAAAGCTTATTTTCATTTCATCTGGTAGTTTAAGTATTATGAGGAATAAAATGGACATGCAAAGTGGTGCTTTAATTTTCAAGGGCAGTAAAGTGTTTTATTTTTAGGATGCTCTTATTGAGGAAAGAATCTCCAGCAGGTCTTATCTTGTGGCTAATAATAGTGACCTCGTGTGCCCCGAGCGGTGCCGGCGCTGCCGTCCTGTCGTTCTTGGCCGCCTGCTTACGCGCCTTGCTCCTGATCAGCTCGTTAGAGGCTCTGAAATTACAGAGTCTAATAATGTAATAACAGGGTTTGCTTGTAATTATTAACTGCTTGTGTTCTATGCTATCATTGCAGGGGTAGCATTCGTAATTAGAGAGCCCAAATGTGTGCTGTGAGCAGGTTTTTTCTGCAGTCTTTAGAAAGCCATCGCTCTGTCACCTTTTTTAATGTCACCCTTGGAGATACTGAGAAGGGGTAGCTTGTGGCCAGAGATCCCTTTTAGACGTAAACACCTGTTTAGATATAAACCATCTGTTTTCAAGCAATTTCTGCTGTTAACTTCACTATACATTTTGCTTCCTACACACAGAGCATTTTTTTTTTTTAATATATCCTGTTGTTAGCAAATGGATCACATTCTGTAATTCTACACTACTCTTAGATTAGTGCAGTTCCACGGGTGGTACTACTGCTGGTTTGTGATCACTGTCCCTGTGTACACAGGAGATAAGCATCAGCACCTGAGTGCACCAAGTGCATGTTATAAAAACACACACTGAAGTTTGTGTCTTTTCTTACAGCAGAATTTGCTAGAGCTCTCACACTCCAGCATGGTGTTCCTGCAGTTTGTCATCAAAACGAGAAGCATGCTTGAGAAAGTATAAATAGAAATTCATTTTAGTTATGCAAATCCTGCAGTCCTATTCTGGGCAGGGAAAATCCCTATATCATTTTTTTTAAGGAAGTGTGATGGCCTAGTTTTAAGTCAGAGTTTATTAGGGATTTACTCAACCTATGCATTACAGTGGAGATTCTCCTCTGCCATTTAAATATATCTGTTTCTGACTGATGTAACCTTTTTGTGCTATAAATCCTAGCAAATTAGTTTTGGGTATGACTGCTTCCAGTAACTCACTCTGTCATATTTACTTGAGCATTTTTTGCAGATAAGTCCGCTTTTTTCTTTTTTTCCTTCACTGCAATAGGAAAATAATTAAGTCAAGAGAAACAAAGCAACTTTACATTATTTAATTATTCTTTATCCCAATTGTCATAAGGAATAGGTCGACAGGGATTTCTCTTGTACGAATGTACCCGATCTGGTTTTGAAGTCGTTTATACAATATGGCACTGATTACTGCACCTTCAGTTAAGGCATGGTATGAAATGGCACATCATTTTGCTCCCCGTAAAACTGCTGCTTTCCTGGGTGTTTGAGTCCCCCTTTTCCCTGTGGAAGAGGGCCTAAGAAATGTAAAAAGAGTGCCTATAGGAAAGGTAAGCAAAATGAAGTCCTAATATCCAGACTATATTCAGAACACCTCAATTTCTGTTGTTTTTTGCCATCAAGAGTTGCTTTTTGCTTATAAGCCATCCATCCCAGTACCTTAAATTGCTTACATGAATCTTGTTGCTCTGGTGACTTTGCAATGCTCTCTTTCTATTAGTTGGTGAACACCAGCTGACAGGGCACAAAGTAGCAGTAAAAATACTGAACAGACAGAAAATACGCAGCCTGGACGTGGTTGGGAAGATCAAGCGAGAAATTCAAAACCTGAAACTCTTCCGGCACCCTCATATCATCAAACTGTAAGTACATTGTCTGCCACACGTTCAACCTAGTTCTCCATCTGCAAAGACTTCAGATGTTGACTTGGTTTCAAGAGATGGCTTATAGTCGTACAAAATGTTAGGTTCGTGGTGGAGTTCTTGCATGTCAGAGCCAAATGCTGCTTTTTGAGCACCCTCCCACCAACTTGCATGGGGACACAATCCACACGTTGACCAACAATGGAAGGTGTTTCCTCTGCTGGGAGTTTGGGCCGTTATACCAGCCAGCAGACTTGTCCCTGTGCCAAGTTTGGCTCAGCTAAACCTGCCCAAAGCATCCGCTTTTCCAAGCAGAGGCCATTATAAAACGGTGTGTAGACAGGATCTGTGCTTTCCTGTGTTGGGGCATTATGAGGAGTTTCTGTGATGCCCCATTTTAGGTCGATGTCTCAGGGCTTGAAGCTACTGAGAACTGTGCCTGAGGAATTACAGCATGGCTAGGCTCTTAGAGTGAAGCCTTGGCCTGAAGTCAATAGGATTTATGTTTTAATGGCCTGATTATCCAGAGCTTAAAGGAACATTTTTTTTATTTATTATTCAGACATAAGTTTTGAACGTTGCCACTCTGAAGAACCTGAATTTAAGTTGTAAATCAGCACCTGCACTCCAGCCTCTGGGATTCCTTCTCAATCCCCGGTTTGTGCAGCCAGTCCACATTAATGAGGCACTCGATAATATCTTTGGCATTCCTATAAAAGAAAGCTGTTGAATGGTGACTGCAAGGATAAGTTGACATTTAGGTCAGCCTTAAAACTGGCATGAGATATAGCAAATACCTGGGACTTAGAGGCAAGGGAAAACAAATTCTCCCTGCAGTTAAATAACTAACCATGCAGTAACTGTTGACTTTAGAGTAACTTCACAGTTCCATGGATTTATTGGAGAACAGATTGGTATTATTTCACAAAAAAGCCAACAAGATTCCTCAGCTGTGCATCCAGCATCCTGCAAGTCCTGCTTACACGTTCATGAAACAAACAGTTAAAGCCTAGAAATTAAATGCAGTTTAAGAATATTGGTGTCCTGCGTTAAATAATGCAATCCTGAAATGCAGCGATAAGGAAAAGAGGTGAGGAGGAATTCATGGCACATAAACCTCCGCTTTCAATCCCTTGTGGCATCCCATCATTTACAGATATATAAAAGAAATAGTGGTGCAATTAACAATAACTTAGGTGTCTGAATGCAAAGCACTTGAGAAAAGTTAAGTTGATCCTATTGATCTTTATGGGACTATCACCTGCTCACTTGCTCTTCTCTGAAAATGGTCTGAAATCCCTTTATCAGCTGCAAAAATAAAAAACGCAAACAATGTGTCTGAAATAGAACAGAGGGAGCCTCAGCTGGCGCTGCTATGAACTGCTACAGCTGCATTGACCTCAGCTCATCGCTGCCAGGTTATGCCAGAGGGAAAACTGCAATGCGTTTGTAGCACTCTGGGATCTTTTAGTAGAGATGGAGTGCAAATTTGCAAGTCAAGGAGGATGCACTTTTTTTTCCCATTTATCATTCTAGAATAGAGAGGAGTTTTTGAAGAATAATGTTGATGTTTTGGGGTGGTCATCCTCGTTTCTATACCTTTCCAAGGGCAGCTCCATTTAGTATCTAGATTTTATTTTTTTTATCTTCAATAAAATATATCCCATTCCCACCTGCATTTTAATGAAGCCTTCATTTCTGATGTTGTTGTTGCACATCTTAGCCAAAATGGAAATTTGAAAGTCAGGACAGTCCTAAATGCAATAGGATTGCCTGGCAGAGATTTCAGAGGATTATTAAAAAGCTTGAAGAAAAAAGGTAAATCTGTAAAAGAGGTCCTTTCATAGATGAGTGAAAGATTATCCTGACTTGCCCCTTGAAATAAGAGACGGTTTTTCAGCAATGGAAAGCAATTATAAACGCAAGATCCAAGCACATGCCTATTTTAAGGGTTGACTTGAAACTAATAATCTGTTTAAAAGCCTTTCCCTTTCTTATTAAGGATTTTTTCCCTGTGTTTTTGAAGGTACCAGGTCATCAGCACGCCAACAGACTTCTTCATGGTCATGGAATATGTCTCTGGCGGTGAATTATTTGATTACATCTGTAAGCACGGACGTGTAAGTGCCAGTACCGTGTCAGCCCAAACACTTGTGTGGGAAGAGGATGATGTTTAGAAGTAAAACGGCTGCTAAAGGGAACATGGTTAAGGTTGAGGCCCAAAATAGAAGTTGCTTCACAGCAATCCCATCTGGAGCATCTCATACTCACCTTGCATGGAAGTTGTGTGCCATTTTTTGCAACATTCCGTGATGTATTGCGATATGCAAACCAAAATATCCAAGGTAATGTGTTGCTTAGTGAAAATATTTGGAAAACTACCATTTTTTAAAATCATTTTTAGCTATAGGTTTCCTGTCAAACACCTCTGGTTCAGCAACAGATTTATGTGCAGGCAGGGCAATGGATGGGAAGAGCACTCAGTGTGGTCTCCATCTCAGTCATTCTCCTCCAACTCCCCCTTGGCTCCATGTCAGGCTTTTTGAAGACATTTTAAGGATGTGGCTTATCTGAACAGCATTTTCAAATGCCAGTATTCCTACTGGGTATAAATCATCTGAGGAGCAGCCTGAGTGCATGAAACGTGGTATTATGGTTACAGAGGAAATCGCTGGGGGACGTCCTCATAGGCAGGGAGCAATGTCAGGAAGGAGAGATAAAGTTGGGCTAAAATGGGCATCCAGAATAAGGCTTTAGGCATCAGCCCATTTCACATTTCTTCTCTATACTACAAAAAGTCAATTCATTGTTTTAGCTTTGTGCACTGGTGGATGGAGATAACCCCATATCAGGCAATGGCCTGGTCCTGTTGGGAAAACAGGCCGTTGCCTGGTAGGTGGCACCAGTAGGTTCTCCTTGACAGCTCAGCCAAATTTAGTTTTCTAATTTCATCTTGTTACCCCCAGTTCTGGGCTATATCATGTGAAAACACTAGCACATTATAAAATGCAAGGGGGAAATCTACTTTATTTGCTGCTCCTGGTTCCAGCGTGGTCACAAGCATACTATAATTTCTTCTCAGCACCGTGGAACATTTTGGCTCCTTGCTAAGGCAAACCTCCCCTCCCTAACCCCGCACGCAGAGCAGCCTTCAGGACTCTTTCCCCTTGCATCCGTAGGTTGAGGAGGCAGAGGCTCGACGCCTTTTCCAGCAGATTCTCTCCGCAGTGGATTACTGCCACAGACACATGGTTGTCCACAGAGACCTGAAACCAGAGAACGTGCTGCTGGACGCGCACATGAATGCGAAGATAGCCGATTTTGGTATGTGACCCCAACAGCATTCCAGAAATGCAGCCAGCTACGAGCCGCTTGCTGGAGCGTGTCTGCGTAGCACGCCTTACAAAACCCAGAGTCTGTTTTCATAACCGCTAGCAGTTGCTCTACCTGAAAAGCCCACAGTTATAAACACTGGCCTCTTAGCAAAAGCAGGGATTACTTATTGTAGGCTGCTTCTGTGCTTGCATTAATAATGGAGAAGCAAGGTCATTTGCAAATCTTCACTATGTTTTAGCGTAATCACCTAATATAAAGGTTTAGCTAATTTATGTTTAAGACAGAGTCGGTGCAGTTAATTTCACAGTGAGCTGGCTGCATATGTTTATTTTCATGTGTGTTGTTAGTATGGCCATGTGCTTTTGGCCTCACTTCATTTTAGAAATGAACAGTTACAGGAGTCTGGAAGTGGCGTTACTGATTGAAATCCATTGTAAAAGCTGGGTGTCCAGCTCAGTCCCGTTCAGTCCTTTCTCGCAGTGATAAATCCTTTTAAAGATTTACGAACGTCACAACATTCCTGTATAAAATATATTCTCTGAAGTGAATTATGTCTCTTTTCCTCTATGCTAAGGAAAGAAGGCTCTGAGATTTGCAACCCATAGAAGCAAAGTTAGCTTGGAGTCAGTATTGCTTGTTTGAATGTGGAAACAAAGTACGGATTATCAAAGCAAAGCAGCTCAAAGGCAACTACCTAAACTATGGCAGATTTCCCCTTCCACTTGCTATCTCTCTCCTCTTTTGAGTCCCCTCTGGCTGGACCTTCACATCAAACATGAATACATAGCGAAGATCTTCTTTTTAGGATTGTCCAACATGATGTCCGATGGTGAATTTCTACGCACCAGCTGTGGTTCCCCAAATTATGCAGCCCCTGAAGTCATCTCTGGCAGGTAGGACATGCCACTTCTAATCCGAGCGCGTGTGAGTACGTGATCTTTACGTTTGCTCTTGGGATTGGAAACAGCTTTGCACATCTAGTAAAGCAGCGGAATGGTTCCAGCCAGTGTTTTATGTTTGGGTGAATCTACTGGCAAAATCTTCGGGTTTTCTTGGTTATAACATTTCTCAATGACTGTAACAGCAAAACATGTTTTGCTAAAGGTGTTTACTTTGGTGGAATTATTAATAGCAGATGTTTACTGTATACATTGCTGATTAAAGGGAATGAAAATTACTCTTTGGGTGCAGATACTGAGGTTTCAAATGGATAGGCTTTTCCAGGCCACTCCCTTCTCTCCTGCCCACCTCTGTAAAACACAGCATTAATGAGGAAAACCATCCACTAAGAGAGGAATCGTTGTGATATTTAATCACTTCTCTATGCTGCTCAACTGTTGTCTTGAAAATCCTTCTGGTTCCTTAAGCTAGACTTGTTTTCACGACAGTAGGTTCAGTAGCTTTGTTTTGAACTGAGGAATTGAACTGACAGAGCTCCAGTGCAGTGGCATCTCTCAGCTGCATCCTGCCGGGGTGCAGCAGCTGCGTGGCACATGGCATTTTGGGTGCACACTGTAAGGCCAAATTCGATCTTGCCACATTGATGTGGACATGTTACCTCCTGTGTTTAACTGTTGAGAACCTAAGTCACATCGATTTCCCTAACTCTCTCTGTAATAGCTTAACACAGATTTTCAGATTTACAGTCCTCTGCTTGGTCTTCGGGACTGCCCATCTCCTTAGTGTCTGCCCCATATTTTTGAATCATCCTTTACATGAACACTACTTTTCATAATCCAGTACATTTTTGCCTCTAGCTTTTAAATCCAACATTTTGTTTAAAGATATCATTATGGCTATTTTATGCCTGTTTACACAGGCGCGTGTGTTGGCAGAGTATCTTAGGAACTAGACTAGCATCCAAAAAGCCTGTTGTGACTACAGCTCTACATATGAAAGCAAGTAAATCCTCATTGTCAAGAGAGGCACAGAGCCAGAAACTCTACTGTGACTCCAAAAAATATTAATATTATTTCCATGTCCTTTTCAATAAAGGCTAGAAACACATTTCTTTTCATATAGGAGACAAGGCACCTGGCAGATTAACAAGAAGTATTTAGACCCTACAGGTCCTGGTATGCAGAGTATGATCGTTCCAAGGATGCAGACAATACTGCTAAATATCAAAGTGAGGAAGAAAAACAGAACTAAACTCACACATGGCACTTTTTCACCAACCACAAGATTTGCTGCAGCCCTTCCGTATCAGTACCGCTGGCAGCACCGGTGCGAGTGGCTCCTGCGTTTCATACCCCTGAATAATGTGCTAAGGTGTCCTTTTCTCAAAGCTGTAGTAGCACATGAGAGCTATGTCTGTGGGAGGAAGGAATGATCTGCTATTTCTTCAAGGGGCTAAACATGCTGCTAGAGGTGGATATGGCTGAGCTGCTCCCAGGGCTGTGCTGCCTTGATGGGTCCAGCACGTGAGACTTTGTGTTTTAGTGTCATGAAAACGTACCTAATTTGGGCTTAAAAGTCCAAGCACTTTTCAGACAGTGTGATTATCAGCCAAATAATCTGGCATCCTGCCTGTTGAAGTCAGGCATGGTGGCAGGATCAGGGGGATATCTAACTGATTTCATTTTCAAAATGCCCTGACTTTGCTGCTGTCACTGGTCTCAGTGGGGAAAATCTCACACGTGGACGCAGAGACAGTATTTTGGTGCTTTGGTAGCATTCAGAGAATGACAGTGAGCATGACTAATGCTTTTTTTATACCAGGTGTGTCTGCAGCAGAACTTTTCAAGAGGAGTAAGTGCAAGGTGATTAGGTTTCATAAACAGACCCCTGTATTTCCATTTTGTCTCTGCATTTTGATTTTACAGCCCAAGAGTAGATACTGCCTCCCAAAGTCTCTGAGGAAGCAACAGTTTTAGCAAAAAGTCATAAACAAATAAACCAAGCAGCCAAACAGCAGCAAAACCCATATATTTGGGGTGTCTCGACTTGGTGATGCCAGGGAGCACATTAACAGCTTGTCGGAAGCTGGAGCTCTTGCATACCAGCACCCAAACTTCAACTGAAAATAAACACTCAGGAGATACAGTATCTGCTGCTGTTTAATCTGCCTCACTGAATGAATAGGAATTGCTGGCTGAGTCCCCCCAGCCCTGGGGGCAAGGAAGCATGCAGCCTGGCAGAGCTCCTGGAAAGTGGGTTTTGGCTTTTCTGTGGGTCCGGTGGAGGTGCTCACATTCCTGCTCCTTACATCATGGAGGAGTGTGGTCAGCCAACACCAGCTCTGCAGTCATCACCCTCAGGTGGGTTTTGGCTTGGGCAATTTTTTCAGGCAGACGGTCCAAGGATGCAGAGGGCAGCGGGAAGGGGGCAGAGGGGTGACCCTTTCCTCCTCCCCTGCTTCGCACAGGCTGTACGCCGGCCCAGAGGTGGACATCTGGAGCTGTGGTGTGATCCTCTACGCCCTCCTCTGTGGCACCCTGCCCTTCGATGACGAACACGTGCCCACCCTCTTCAAGAAGATCCGGGGAGGCGTGTTTTACATCCCCGAGTACCTCAACCGCTCCGTTGCCACTCTGCTCATGCACATGCTGCAGGTTGACCCCCTCAAGCGAGCAACCATCAAGGACATCAGGTCAGCCCACAGCGTGGTTTTGCAGGAGTTGTCAGTTAATCCAGCTGGGTTTGGTCCTAAGGGATTTAAGGAGCCCTCCTGCACCCTTCTGTGCTGATGGAGAGGTGGGTGCTGCCGGCTGGTGGTGGGTGATGATGAGCTTGGGGTTGGTGACTTCATATTTCAGTGGCTTCACTAATACAAATACAAATGGGCTTCCTGAAGTTTATATATATAAAATGATACCCTACTGCATTATATAAAATAGCCTCAAAAATCTCTTAATAGTGCTTAGCAAAACCAGATCTATCACACAATAATCCCAAGACCTTGATATTCACCAGCCATTTTTCAGTATTTCAAGAACATCTCCCTCAGGATACCAGTTCCGAATAAAAGGGTAGTCATTGTACTTGCTGTCTACCCAATAAAAAAGGAAGAGGAACGCAAGAATTACTAGCTAAAATATCAGATGTAGTTTAAAATGTGAACAAATGTCTTGTTTTTAAATGCAGTATCCTTTCCTTGTGCAGTCAATGAGTGCACTGCTTTGGCTGTGTGCATCGCTGTGGGTATTCAAGGTAAAGGGAAGAAGTGGGCTCTTAAGCAGGCAGTTGTGCCTTCAGATACATCTTTAAAAGTTCATGACTTTGAGTCAGGAGTCAAAGTAGGGCTTTGAGATTCTCTGAACTGAGCAATTTTTACAATATTTAGTGAAACTGGAGCCCGATATATATTTTGTTAAATTTATGGTGGTCCTTACATGTAGCTAGTGTACTAAGTATACACATAAATGTTACAGAAACTTTCAGGACTTCTTGGGTTTTTAATAATTTTGCAATTGATGGGCTGAATTTAACCATTCAGATAAAATCTAGATTATAGATGCCTTTTTAATCTCGAGTCCTTAAGACTAGAGGATTTAATTACATGTCAGAGCCACAGCACACATGGCAAGATTACAGTTGATACGTGGCACCTATAGCCAAGGCTCCCTGTGGCATTTACCCACTTAATTATCACCGACTTCACTGTAAATCAGTGGGAATTGTGGGCCTGGGTAGCTTTGAGGCTCAGCATTTCTATCAGACCCATGGGGATCAAGAAGCATGAGCATCTCATAACTGCTGGGGTCTTGCTGCAGAGCCAGCTGAGCAAGCAGCCATGCTGGCAGGGTGTCCCCACTGTTGCAGTGCTTTGGGGACCAGGCAGGACTGTGTCCAGCCCCCAGTTCTGTGTCTGAGGATTAGCCAGGCACCCCAGGTGAGGTACATGCAGCCACCTAATTTCTCATCTCACCCCTATTCCAGAAAGCTCATTTTGGCCATCTACTCTCCAGTGCAAAAAATGCTGCTCTTTCAGGAACTTTTACCTGATTTGCCTGTTTGCCAGTGGCTTAGGACTGGCACAATGGGATTTGGAGCTTTCCTCCCAGTCATCATGCTGGAAACATCGCTAATTGTAACCCTGTCTGTACATACACGGACTGGGGAATGAGAGGCTGGAAAGCAGCCCTGCAGAAAGGGACCTGGGGGGTTGTTGACCTGTGTGCAGGTTTGGGCACTACAACATAAGAGGGACATAAAACTATCAGAGAGTGTCCAAAGGAGGGCTACGAAGATGGGGAAGGATCTGGAGGGCAAGGGGTGTGAGGAGCGGCTGAGGTCCCTTGGTTTGTTCAGCCCAGAGCAGAGGAGCTGAGGGGAGGCCTCATGGCAGCCTACAGCTTCCTCCCAGGGGAGCGGAGGGGCAGGCGCTGAGCTCTGCTCTCTGGGGACAGCGACAGGGCCCAAGGGAACGGCACGGAGCTGTGTCAGGGGAGGGTCAGGCTGGGGGTTAGGAAAAGGTTCTGCACCAGGGGGTGGTGGGCACGGAACAGGCTCCCCAGGGCAGTGGGCACGGCCCTGAGCTGCCAGAGCTCAAGGAGCGTTTGGACACCGCTCTCAAACACAGGGTTTGTGTGGACCTGTGTGGGGCCAGGGGTTGGACTCAATGGTCCTGGTGGGTCCCTTCCAACTGAGGATATTCTGTGACTCCTCAGTGAAGTAGCGTCAGTGGTTACCCAGAGCTGATGGTGGTACCTCTCTGCCTTTTCCCAGAGAACACGAGTGGTTTAAGGAGGAGCTGCCCAGCTACCTCTTCCCAGAGGACCCTTCCTATGATGCCACTGTCATCGATGACGATGCCGTTCGAGAGGTCTGTGAGAAGTTCGAGTGCACCGAGTCGGAGGTGATGAACAGCCTGTACAGCGGCGACCCGCAGGACCAGCTGGCGGTCGCTTACCACCTTGTCATCGACAACCGGAGGATCATGAACCAGGCCAGCGAGTTCTACCTAGCCTCCAGCCCCCCAACTGGCTCCTTCATGGACGACAGCACCATGCACATCCCTCCCGGCGTGAAGCCGCACCCTGAGCGGATGCCGCCCTTGGTGGCGGACAGCCCCAAGGCACGCTGCCCTTTGGATGCGCTCAACACCACGAAGCCCAAACCCCTGACTGTCAAAAAGGCCAAGTGGCACCTGGGGATCCGCAGCCAGAGCAAGCCCTACGACATCATGGCTGAGGTGTACCGAGCTATGAAGCAGCTGGATTTTGAGTGGAAGGTAGGAAATGTGCTCTGGGGAGGTTTTCAAGGGTTGTTTTATTGTGAGCTGTTTCCAAAGAAATGCCCACACCTTCTGATCACTCCTGCTGTTACTCATTTATACCAATACGCTGCATGAAGATGCTGGCTGTGGCTCAGTATCTGTGCCATTTATTTGTGGAGTTAAATAAGTGTTTTTTTTTTTTTTTTTTTT
>VXAV01008281.1:22497-37273 GCA_013399715.1 Alectura lathami
TGTATAGTCATCATTGCAGTTTCTTCAGCATTGTTCTCAAATGTACAAACATTTGTATGTATCACATGGCTATACAAATATTTACTAGTGCACAAGTAAGCCAATTTTACATACTTTTATTTTTTTACTAAAAAAATATTTGTGGCTGTTCTATTACCCTACCCCTCTCATATAATAAATACTGTATCTTAAGAATAGCTGTCTTGTACCAGCCCAAAGATGCACATAAATTCCAATATGCAAGGCCTGAAAAGTAGTGAAGGGAAGAACACTTGTACAAAATGAACCTCTAGTTTACAGTAGCTTATTTTTAAGCAGTTTTAAAATAGTGTTTAAACCCTGATGCATTTTTGGTTTTTGTCCTATGATTTTTACCTTGTGCAATTTTCCTTTTTTTTGTTCCCTTATCTAAATCTCACGTCTATAAGATTTATAGCTTTGTTAAAACTTCACTGTTTTATTAAACTATTCCACTTATCACTGATTTTTTTAAGGCTTATCTTCTTTAAAACAACCTTCTATATTACACAAATGTCTTTCCATCTCCTAAATTTGCTTTTATATCTCATTTGTAATCCCCTCTTCAAGTCAATTGGCTTGATGTGTCCAACTAGCCGTTTCCTTCCTCACTTCCTAATAATCTAGTCTCATTCTTGTTTATTTTTTATGAAACGGTTTTTTCTTCCACCCTCTCTCCCTTTGCTTTAATTCAGCCTTTGGAGTTTTCTTAAATTTAGGGAAAACAGAGCAAGTTTAACAACTTTTCTCCTTCCTGGCTTTTAAGATGGGTATGGAAAAAGATTAATAAGAACCTGAGGACACTTCTGGAATAGAGGGGTAGAAAGGACAGACTGCATTTGAACCATAAGAAACCCAACCTGCTGGCAGGTACAGCTGAGATCTTAACTGGGTCACTGCAGAGTGAGAGAGCTAACGGGCGAACACAGAAATGCTGTATTTGTGCCTAAAGGACTATGCACAGGCTGGATAGAGGTAATCAAACAGTAGAGAGGTATCAGGCAGAACAAAGGCAATGCTTCATAGGCAGACTACAGACAATCTATACAGGGACACATATGCTTTATATATATAGCAGAATTCTCAGAAATAAGGTGGAAGAACTGAAATATCTAGCCTTGAATGGGTACATCAATATGGTTGACTAGAGCAAATTTGGAAAAGGAAGGCAACCAATGGGCTGTTGTAAAACTAGTGGACATTTGCTTAGTATTTTGTCTTTGCTGGCGATGGAATAGGGCTACTCGTAAAGAAATGTTAAGGTCAATCAGTTAACTGCACTGTGTGTATAATGCAGAAGCCCTGCAGACTGGAACTGCAGGCATAAATGGGAAAAACAGACTATTGGATTTTCTTATTGACTGCCAAATCCAGACAACTGTACAGCTGTGGAATCTGAAGGAGATAAGAGAAAGCCAGATAATGCAGTGATGATGAAAGATGCCAGTTATCCCCATGTTTACATTTGTAAAACTTCATACCAGGTCACGAGGCAGAAGCTAACATCTGAGCTACAAACAACCCTGCCTCACAGAGGAGTGGGCTGGAGAGCACCCAAGAGAAGCTATGCTTGGCTCAGGTCTGGCCAGTACACAGCATGTAGTTTAAAACACACACGAGAGGCAAGATCCTAAGTAGTTAAATGAATTAACATTTAAGGGTCACTTTCCCATAACTATTTCTCATCTTTGTATTAATCTACCAGGAAATCCTTACAGCTCCCTGATCTGCAGAACCATTATGACTTGGACCTTTTCTTGCAGTATTTCGTCTCACTCACTGTTTCTTCAGTAACTTTTATGCAATCTCTGATATAGGTACCCACAGCTAATTTCAAATTCACATTTCTCTCCTGATGTTTTATCACTGCTGCATCTAAACTCTGCAGCGTATGATTCTTCTTTTTCTTGTTTCTGCTCTACTTAGTTGGCTGTCTCATTAAGTCATACAAACTAAATATTCCATAAACTCCACAATTTTCATCTTCTCCCAGTCTGCCTTTGTTTTAATGTCACATAATCATTTAGTATCGTATTAGCTGGAGAATTTTTCAAGGCAAGTGAAGTACCCTTATTTTTCTACTTACCCTTATTTTTCTGCTTTCTCCGAGGCATGCAGAATGATTTCTGTATTATTTTTCTTTCCCTTACTTCTTACTCTTTTGTTACATCAAACTCTTCACGTAATTATTTTCTATATTTTCTATTTTAAGCTATGCTAATTTAGAATGTTTTGCAAATCATCCTAAAGGCCATGAGATCAGTTAGTCTCTTCCTCTAATGAGTACAGCAGGAACAAAACCATTGACTTAAAATAGCTCCAACTAGTTTAATATGCATCAGCCTGGTTATTCATATCTGTCCCCTGTGAGCGAAACATTAAATCAAAGACGTTGAACTCAGATATTAGCACAGACTCTTTGTTTTTCCCCATGTATACACTTGTTTTTAAATTTCTGCCCCCGACTCAGGGGGTTTCACATAATCCTTCATCTGAATCCATCTTTCATATAAAACAGTGATAGAACATAAGTCTGAAATCAGTTTTTATTATTAACATTCCTCCATTTTTTAAACTGATGGCACCAGAATATTTTCATAGTTTACAGAAAAGATTATTCTATTATTTGCTAATGGAGTCTTATAAATATGCCAAATTGCTGACTGTTATGAAAATTTAATTCAGTATAGCCTAAACCTCATTTTTGTCACTCAATTTAACATGACTTTTAGAAATGTTGATAGTTCGTTGCCTATTTATACACAGACCGTTGGCATCTGAAATAATAATAATAAACAATAATAGTAATGACATTTTCATCTGCCTTATTCTCATAAATTATTTTGGATATAAAATAGTTCCAAGAACAGTTTAATAAAACTGCTGTACAAAACAATGACAACCCACGAAGGCCACAAGTTTTCGTACAACAGAATCTGAATATTGATTTAACCAGTTATCACAGAGCCCAGCTAACAACCTCTGCGTGGCAATCTCATGCACAGAGAACTCCAGCATTCACACCGGTGGTGAAGTTTCAGGACTAGAACAGAAATAATTTGTGTCTTAATCCTTGACCTTTGGCAATTCTGCAATTTTATTTAATATTTTTAAAGTAAAAAGAAAGAAAGTACTGCCTTTTGTTTTAAGAAACTAAACACTATCTTTGTAAGCTTTTTTAAAACGTCAAAAATGGGATCATCTAGATTAATGCCTTAATCAAGACATAGGTAATTTACTTCTTCCGGTTGATGGTAAATTCCCTACCAGCAACTTTTGGTTTGTATGAATACGCACAGCCTGTTTAATTTGCATATTTCCCCTGCTGTCACTGTTAAAACAATGTGGCACACCAGCCTTCTATAAGTAAATACCATGTCCTCTAGAGTAGCTGTCAGCAGTTTGTGGGAATCGCAGTAATTCCGTTCTGTGATGCTGATGAACCATAATTAGCTTTACTGAACCAAAAGTAGCAGAGAGAAGCTGTATTACAGTACATAATTAGTAGCTGAGCTGATGGGGATCAATCCCCACAGATATGTGTTCTCTCCGTGAACAGGAGAAAAGAAGCATTTCAAAATGTGTCACTAGAGTTCTCTCAAGGCTGGCTGTGGTGCTACTTTTAAGACCCCTGGATCAGCTGAACACTGAGTCCCCACGTTTCAGTTATAAAACAGAACACAGCAACATCAACTTTATATAAATTCTGAAAGGAGCATATGTCATCATTTTTCATTTAGTGGAAACAACAATGTTTTACTCGTTGTCCTACAAACACCATGATTCTATGTGGTTAAACACACCCTTCATAAACACAGTACAAAGGTGTATCCATCTAACTTTGTGAACTAGTTAAATCCCATGTTCCAGACATTTAGAAAATTTTGCTCCAACATTTTTACTTTCATCTGTAAGTAAAAAGAAAGCATATTTTTATGATAACATTTATTTTTGTTTTTCCAAATTCGCATTAATTTGGTTTACTGGAAAGTGTTCATTATTATATCCAAACTTTTAATTACATGTCTCAGATGTGTACTTTTAATTAGCAAATGACATTTTCTTTGTTCAATTTTTGTAGTTCAGTACAACTGTCATAAACTTATAAATTTTAATTAAAGCTGCCCCAATCTCTAGCTATATAATGTTCACATAGGAATTTGCCAAAAGGCTTAGCAGTAAGTAAACCAACAGTGAATAATCCCTGAATTGCCACTGGGATTTGTTTAACAAATTAACATTTGTGTGCAGATAATGAGGTTCTACAACTTACCACATCCAGCAAAGATTTAGCACAATCATGTTTTAAAAGACGAGCAATACTCTGTGATTTACTTAATTGGTTATCACATTCCTACTATATATGAGGCAGTGAAAAGGAACAGAATTGACACATTCACCAGAACACACGCATTCACCAGAAGTGCACTTTATATGCTGTGGCATTCTATTTACATCAGAAAACGATGAAGGATTTGCTTTCAGGGTGTATCTACCTTGGGTTTTGAGCCAGAATCCAACAATAAGGAAACTTCCTAACTCCCAGGGAATCCTCACAGCAGCTGGCACCCTGCAGAAGCTCATTTCCCTGGGAGGCATCCGAGCCAAACACCAGCAGCATGCAACAGAACCAGTTTCCCTTGAGTCAGGAGACATGCACCACAACAGCTTGGATGAACAAATACCAGGAAGTCTGGATTTTGTTTCTGGCTCCCCAAATACACGGAGGCACTTCACAGAGCCCATTGTGGCAGAAGTAACAGACAGCAACCGACTCCTTGAAACTGGGAGAGGGTGGAAATGCAGCTGCATACCCTGCCCTGGCACTGTCGATGGCTGCCTCTGCTCACATGGGTGCTAGCCTGGAGGCACATGATCTGCACCTCTGCTGTGCACATTTAGGCCCTAAGCTTCCCATACGGCAAGTGTGTAGAATGACACCTGTGGATTGACTCTGTCAGGGCTATTGGAGTTGGAAAATATAAGAGAATCGGTAAGAGCAGTCAGAGCTTCTATGAAAGACAGATCCAAACAAGCTGAAATTGTCACAGGCCATTTATATTTTGCAGGTAGAATTTGGTTTGGCACTTCCACATATATGGCTGCTGAACTTTCAGAGGAAAAAGCATCATCATTTTGAACCAAAAAAAAAGAAATAAAAATAGAACACTGGGAGAACACATGCACCTTGATTGCATCAGTTCAGCAGGACAGTTTGATGAGCCAACTGTATAACGGAACAAGAACTGCATGAGGAGAAACTGGCTGGGAAGGTGCTGTGCACAGATAGGAATAGCACAGTAAAACAAATTGAACTGATACTGAGCTGACTTAAACTAGTAATTTTGTACTTTCCAGACATAAGAGAATTCTCTACACAAACACAGAGATATGTTCTATGCTTTTTGCCTGTGGACAGGTCGAGCTGATAGGATGTAACATTTGAAATCTGGACATAATATAATGCTGATCTGAAGTTCTACAAACACGAATGAAGAGCAGAGGAATTCCTGGTAGAGAAGAACCTTGATATTCCCACACGTTGCAATGTGCAAGAATAAAGTAACATGCCTGCTAATGACTCCTATGAACCTGACAAGGTAGATCAGCTCTGCCTCGCAGGCTAAGATGGTGAGAAGGAAGTGAGTGAATGCAGCTCTGTTCCGGATTTCACACTCAGTCCAAATTGTGAATGGCATGAATTAAGCTTTCTTGAGTTAATAGATTGGTTTTCAATGCCTTAGAGGAGTCCAGTTTTTTTTTTTTTTTTTTTTTTTTTTTTTTTTTTTAAGGTATATAATGGCTTTA
Source organism: Alectura lathami (assembly GCA_013399715.1). NCBI lineage: Eukaryota > Metazoa > Chordata > Aves > Galliformes > Megapodiidae > Alectura > Alectura lathami. The sequence goes on from VXAV01008281.1 coordinate 28,324, forward strand.
GTATAATACGGATTAGATTAAACTAGGACAAGGACATCTCACTGCCATGTTAGTTTGGTTCAGGAAGACACAATTTATGGTCTGATATAGATAAGAAATACAGTCTGATAAGAAGTAGAGATTTCTTCCTAATAGAATATTTACAGGGTCCAGGGGCGAGGCATGCAACGAAGATGAGATGTGGATCAATTTGAAAACATTAGCTGGAATGCTGGATGGAGTCACTTTGATTTACAAAGATGTAAGGTCTCATTTTTTCCATGTCTCTAGCATATAAAAGTTATGGCATGGGCTTCAAGGCATGGCTACCCTCATGAATTGAAAATGGCAGATGGAAAATCTGGTTAACTCGAAATATGATTATTAAAAGTTTGATGGAACTTGGATAGTGCACAGAGTACAGCAGAATAATACACCCACAAGCAGGTATGCCCAGTAAGAGTCATCAGAAGTTCTGACATCTTGATGTGGAGCGAGGTGCTCTCTTTGTGCTTGGAAGTAGGAATTGCAACTTTAAGATCCAGGCAATGAGCAAGAATAGCTCTTATGCTGGTCTCAGCAGATAAAGGCTTGTCATGCTTTGGCTAATTGTCATACAGTAAATTTCTGATGCAGTTAAAGGTTCAGACCCCCCAAAAACAGGCAACTGAACGTTGAAATGTGGAGTGAAGTGACATCACTACTGGCTCTCCTGATGCGTTTTTGGTACAGACACACCATCCTGTTTGACACCAAGCAGAAATAAGGATAACATCTGCATCTCCAGGCTCTCTGTAGCAGGTGGGCCCATGATTCAGCAGAAGTATATAGTATAATCTGCTCATCTCTCTCATTTACTCACTGGTGATCAAACCTACTACACTAATTATTTTAGCAAGGCTGGGAGATTTCAGAGGCTGGATTTAGTAAGAAAGAATGTTTAAAATCCATGTTATAGCATAGCTATGTAAGCACAGCAACTGTTAGCTGCCTGGTACAGAAAGAACAAGCTGCTGGATGTGTCTGAGCTCTACACCTACCGCCAAAAGAAAAGGAAAAACAAAACCCTGTGGTCTCTGCAGGATTCAGTACTGAGCTGAGCACTGAGAGTTACCTTACTGGTTTTATAAGGCCTTTTAACACCTCAAAAGTATCAAATGCCAGAGACTTAAAGATGTGGGAGTAAACATCCTCTCCTCAGCTGACAGTGAAGTTCTGCACATTATTTAAATCATCTGCAAATGCCTTTCACTCACTTGCATGTCCTCACTAAACATGTATTCATCTCACTAAATTGAAACAAATCTCTGCTTATCATTTGTGTCAGTACCTCCATTAGCTGTTAGAAGCAGTTTCAACTATAATTAATCAACTTCAAGTAGAAGTAATTCTTATTTTCTAATATTTAATTAGTGATATTAACTATGAAAAACATTATTAACCCTTAAATTCTCAGAACTCCAAATTCTTTTTTTTTTTTTTTTTAGCACATATGTAAGTAAATCAGAATAGGATCCAGAGAAGCCAGCATAGTAAGTGAGCCTGAATTACTAAACTATATAAGCAAAACTTGTAAGGAATGTTGAGGCAAACATTAAGATCTAAATCCCCTCTGCCACAGAGACTAAGATACATAATTCTGCGTTGCAGGGAGTTCTCTCTGTTGGACAGTCACCAGCGCCTAAGGTCAAGTGCCTGTACTTTCTGTTCAGAAACCAGGATGTTGGTCATTTCATCACACATGAGAAAACGAATCAAATTCAGCATTGACAGTCTTCTGAGACTAGACATCAAACTTCTGCTCCAGATGTTCTGCTTTGAATCAAATATATAAATGTTCCTTGGAACAGAAAATAGAATTCCACTTCTGCTTCCTCACACAATGACTAACTTTAGAATACTTCTTAACACACTTTCCCTCTCTAGCCTGCGTGTTAGGCACAAAGATCAACTCTCAGCTACCCTCATTTTGACAGTTAGGATAATCTCCCTTAAGATAAGAGATGTGATTTCAAATTCCTTCAGGCAAACAAAGGATTTGAATTCTGATCTACCAAATCTTCCTGAGAATTAGATGAGGAAAATGTCTATTTTGTTAATTCAGGTAAGACACAGGGAAAAGACTGAAGTCATAACACTCTGTAGCTTAAGGAAACAACTCTCTGTGTACGCCCATTAGCACCTAAAACTTCAGGGGAAGAATTGAGACAGAGACATGTGTGTGGTGTTTTGCCAGGTGTGGTTTGACTGGACATTTCACTTTACAGTTCCCTTTTCACGCCGCAGTATGTATGTTTACATACTGAATAGTTACATGCTCCTTTTTGTGGGATGTAGTTTAGTTTTGCCAGAACACTGAGATATGTGAATGAAAAGCACTATTGATTATAAAGTGTATGTGCAGCGTATACTGCTATACTGCATAGAACTTGAGTACAGACAAAAAAAAAAAAAGAAGTTACAAAGATTAAAAAATCACAAGCTAGGAATAAACTTGATCATTTAAATTAAAGCAGGTATGATAATATACAGCTGCACAGAAACATTTACCAAGGGGAGAGGCTCCACAGGTTCCTCCATTCTGGCAGTAGTTGTAGCAATGGTTGGTTTCACATCTTTCACCTGAGTAACTTGGCCAGCAGTGACATCGAGGATCTCCCTTCTCGTTTATAATGCACTTCCCTCCATTTTCACAGGTTAGTTTGCACGCATCATCTGCAGCAAGAGCATACACAATCATTTTCAACAATTCCCTCTCATGTAACTGGCAAAACAGAGCCTGTGTCTATTTTAAATTCTCTGTCAATGTGGAAAAAAAAATATATTACTTTTCAAAAAGATAAAAGTAAACTATCAGACAGCGCTAGAGAAAACACACATTTTGCGGCCTTTAAGCCACCACCGGAGAGGCTGTCAAGAGCTGCAGAGGTGGTGGGAGCTGTACAGCAGGGCTGGGGCTTGTACAGTGTGGGGGTACCAGCCTGGGCACGTCTGCTTGGTTGTGCTTCATCCAAAGGATGCGGCAGGAAAGCCGACCCCCTGAGGACATCAGTTAGCAATGGCAGAGTGAATTCCTCTTTGAAATTATCGTTCTTAGTTTAAGGACTGAAAAACTGAATGTTGCACTCATCTGGGGGATCCCAGAAAGCTTCCCTGTGTTCCTCTGGTGACCTCTGCCTGAAGGGATTTGCCTTTTCCCATTCAATTTTTTTTCTCTCCCTTCCACTCTACTAATACCCTTCTTAACTAAACATTATCCAAAATATTTAAAAGGAAACTAGTGAGTCTTTAAATCCTCCTCAAAACCTCATGTTTGCATACTACCTTATTGCTCCTAAACCATGTTTTCTGATTTATGCTTTTCATTTCTGCTCCGTCTGTAAAAATTACTGAGAAAAGGCACTGCGTGCTGCTCTGCATTCACCAAGCACTCATGAGAGCAGTGCCACTTTCTTAGCTGTGGGGTACCAGGTGACACATGTTCTGATTATGACAGATCCCGTCTATTTATAAAGCTGTTTTGCAATTAGAGTTGTGCCAGTCCTGGAAGCACTCTGAGAAATAAATCTCTACTCATTTCAGAGAACAAGAAATAAAATCACTCAATGACACCAACAAGAAATTAAATTACAGACCAGCATGCACACAACGCTCAAACATCCAAATAATTGTAATCCCATGAAACAAACAACCACCTTTGCAGCTCAACACACACATTTAGCAATAAGACCTTTCATTTCTCACAGAAGAAAACAAAGCTTGTGCAGATAGACTGCTGCCAAACTAATCCAGCATTTGAACCTTTAACAAGAGAGACGTCACAAACAGAGAACTCTTCAGTAGCACATCCACCAATGCAGACGTTTTGCTGGATTACCCTATTTTAGTTACACAAAACTATGTAGTAGTCAAGGTATTAATTTGTCCTATATCATCCATTTTTCAGGGATGCCCCTTTCTCAAATGAAGCTGAAACTAGCCAACAAATCTGAAAGTTTTTGTAGAGGACTGGGTGGCACTACATTATTTAGCTGTTTGCAATAACACTATGAAATGCCATATGTTCTTCATATTTTTTGGTATCCACCCTGGACCTACATCAACTGTAACAAAGCTACCTTGTGCCTGGAGGTTTGAAGATGCCTCGGTATTTTATTTATTTAGGTGGTTCATTAAATCCTTCGATGTTCCATGAACCATTCTTCAGTTACCCATTACAGAAGTTGTTTAAATGGATAATGTGGCGTATCTTATTGGAGAGAAGGTCTATTTTTGTTTTGCTTATCTTACCCATTTTACTAATCATTAGTCATGAGTTCATAGAGCAGAACTTAGTAAAAACTGACTAACACTGAAGTATAGACAACTGCTCATTTTTATGAACCTTTCTGATAGCACCTTAAAACATCAGTTATATTCCTCTTTTAGAGGAATTCTGCAGATTTAAGATACAAAATTTGAAAAAATTATAAATTATGACAGACACTATGAATTCAAGAGAAAGATTGTGTGTCACAATGCATATTTAAAACTATAAAACATGAACTACAAACTTCGAAATAGTCTTAATCACACCAAGAAATAGATGAATTCATATTTTCAGGAAAATATACTGAACCAAAAAATGCCCACATAAAGCTTATCTAAACACACTGCCTTTCAATGACATGGATGCTCATGTCTTACACATTTTAAATGCCATATATATTATAACTTTACCCAATGGTCAGCTGAGAAGGCTGACCGGAGAACCAGAAAAGATTATCATATTTTCCATCATAACAAGGTTACAAAAATTTGCTACTGACTCTGTTCTCTACCCAACATTTCAAATTCCAGATTTTAAATACAAATCTAATATGAAACAAAGAAAAGTTACTACAGCAGTTTTGGACTTTAAATACACTAAAACCTAGGACTGAAAGATGTAATGGATAAGCCAGTTTTAAAACACTATGTTAGACTTCACCAGTATAGGAGTTTTTATGCTGTTGTTTTGTCGTCTGAAAGTAAATAAAAGAATCAAATTACTCTTGCTGATTCACATCTGTGGAGTACAAAAGGGTATCAGATGCCTTTGTGTGGGAGACAGGAGCAAAATGGTCCCACAGGAGAAGACAGGAAGAAAAAAGAATACAGGAGAGAAACACAGAAGAAAAACTGAATAATCTTAATCTGAATTACTGAATAAATGCTTCAGAAAAAAAANAAAAAGAGATAGGAACATCTCTAGTAAGTATTTACTACTGCAGCAAATTACAATAAAATACATCAGAAATAGTTTTGTCTGGAGTCAATTCAATACTAGTCAGAGCCAGATGGAACTCGGACTCAAAGACCTTTCAGATGTTCTTTTCACTTCTGAAATGTCAGATGTAAATAATTTCACTTGTTCTACTGCTTCCAGTCTAGCTACTGAATCTATCTAACATGAAAGAAAAAGAGGCTACAGGACATGTGACTTTATATATTCTTTCCTAGCCTGGCTACTTATTCTTCAGCTGCCTTGATTTGCCTACTTCAGTTTTAGTGTATCTTCAATAAAGAACAGAATAGCACTGATTTGGATATTTTCTTGTGCTTTTCTTCCTGATACGACTATTTGACAGAAGCATTAATAAGCTTTTGGCCTATTTGCTCTCTTTGCCTCTTTAACTGAAAGTAAAACCTTACTCTGAAGAAACACTGAAAAAACTTTCTGAATTCTGCTGATATGTTTTCCTTCGCTTCTTCAAATTTTGGATAATCCACACCACTGCCTCAAACACACACATATACATTTTTCACTGGCATTTCTGTAACAACCCTTTCTTTCTTGAGCAAAATGCATCTTACTTTTTGCTTTTTTCCTCTGAAATATCCACTGATTTCTAGATGAGGCATCTAAATACAAAGATGAATGGTTAATGAATGATGCTCACTGGGACAAGAACAGTTTCTGTTCCCACAGTGGAAAATACTCATCCCATAGAGCACAAAGGTGTTTGTTCTTGCCCATCCTAAAGTATGGATGTAGTAAAGTATGTAGTTCATACTTTACTGAGCTGAATGTACCTCTTAAGGAGAGAGTACAGAGTTCTAAAGTTACAGTAAGGTTGTGTAAATTTTCCTGTCCCTCCGATGTAGGTCTTGCTCTCTGTCAGTTTTCTATTTGCCAAATTTTTCAGAACAAATTGTAATGTCCAAATTTTGTCTGAATGCTGTAAGAAAGACCTTGATTTTCCTTCATATTTTTGCTTTAAAAGATCCATCACCTTTACAATCCTAAATGAAAGAGCTAAGAACAGGATGCCCAGTGAGATGAAACTAACACATGCTGTAATTTAACCCATTTTCTTCAGTTCTGGGATATATCTGTCTCAATTTATAAATACAGAACATACTGCTGTAATCATTTTTTTTTTTTTTTTTCCAAATCAGAAGCAGCTTTCTTTGTTTCAACACTATTCTTTTTGATATCTAAAAAAAACCCTGAAAGCAAGACAGAAATCAAGAAGACAGCATGGATTGAACTGTCATAGCTTTTGCTAGTATAGCTCTCTGAGGGAGAATTTGTGGGTGAAAAAAAGGTACATAGGGATTAACCCCTGCATCTCCAGCCACAGCACCTGGTCTGCCTGCAGTCTGTGTGTGCAGGGCAAGTCCCAAAGAAATGTGCTGAAGGAAACATCACTGCAAATGAAATGTTTCATCTCCGTTCAGAAGCAATGCCAGATCTGAGTCTTTGTAATTTTTTCTCAGGCTTTTCTTCCAGCCAAGAAATCACAAACATTCCCTTCTTAAAATGAAGGTGATAAATATTCACCCCCAGAACACTGAACTCCTGGAATTGTTCCATTACTCTTGCTCATTTAGCTGTGATACACACTTCCTACAGTGCAAATCTCTGCATTTCCATACTCTCTGTACGTTTTTAGCTTCACTGTCCTACAGACAATTAGATGCAATGAACGTAATGGATGCAAATCAAGTGGTCTCTCCTAGTAATATGAAGACGTCCTTTACCCACTTGAAAACTAAGGAGTAGCTTCTAAATTGAAAAAGTCAGGCCTACTACAGTCAATAAATAAATCACACACAAAAAAAATTATGCTCTGTCAATCATAATCAGCAAGGGAGAAAAAAGATGAAAGCTCATCTAAGAACACAGAGGAAATTGCTTTGATTTTGTTATAAAACCGTTCTCAATGATACAACACACACGTTGTAATATCTCTAACTTGAGAAAGCCAAATCAAACCCCAAATCTCTGCTTCTCACCAGTTGTAAGAAATGCTAGTAAAACAGCTGTGTAGAGCAGTCTGGATTTAGTCTTACAGAAAGCTACTGAGGATTCAACATTTAGAATTACTTACGTAGTACTTGCAAAGAAAAATCAGTTCCATGGGTCAAGCCATTTGCAGAATGACAATTCTATTATGCAGAATTTCAAGACTTACCTCAATTTTCTTTTGTTAACAATTCTACAATAATCCAAAGAGCCAGAATCTGAGTCAGCCTGGGGGATATAGTCACAAGAAATACAGCAAGAGCCCTGAAGTGGTTAGGCACCTGGTCTTGATGATCTTTGCAGGTGCCTTCCAAGGGAACTATTCTAATCCTAATTCTGAGTGAGATTACCTCCTAGTCACCAACCTTATGGTAGACTGAACAATAAAAAATTGTACAAAGTAAAATATTTTCAGACACATCAATTATAATGTACATTAATGATTGTGACATGTCTACTATACATTTACCATGTTGTAATAAAATCAGTAACAAAAACAAATGAGATCATCAGCTGAAGTCTTTCACAGATACTCATGGCTCAGATTACAATGTGGATTTCATTATTTCAAGGACTAACCAGATGACCACTGAAATCTACAGGAATTTTTCAACTGACTTTGACTGAGGATTTTATTGCAGATGAACAAAAATATCACTGCATAATCTCTCCTTAGATTAATGTAATCTACTGAAATCTAACCATTTTTATAGCCATGTAAAGTAGGAATTGCTGTTTTGGAATTCTGACATCCTTCACTTTGCCAAGAATGTTCTGAAACAATGAAGACAACATAACACAACATTTAAACAAGTTGAATGTATGAAGTTTGGGATGTTTCATACACATTTTCTAGATCTTCATCAGAAAAGTAAGGGACTAAGGTTCCCATTTTTTATTCCATATTGTGTAGCACCCTAAAGGAAAAGAACCTTTCTTAGAACTTCAAAGGAGAAAATTTCGAAGGAGAAAAGCCATTCACTGACAATTAATATGTCTTTTGTTTGGAGGTTATTAGCAGCCTCTTAACAGCAGGTGTGTTGTCAGCCAGCCATTAACTATAAGGTGCTTGAGGTCAACTGATCTTTCCATGGAATCCGGGGATTCCTTGGAGCCCATGTGGAATGTCAGCCTGAACTATGCTAGTTCAGAATTCAATCCAGCTGCATGAGTACCTTAGGTTTAGCCTAAAACAGAGTGGGAATAACATTACAGCACTTCACACTCTTCTTCTGTGGGAAAAACACGTTTAATTAAGAATCCAGAATGCTTCTGACTTTTTCAAACTTTTATGGCCAATATGTATACACATTTGTTTTTAAGTATCATCTTTTATGAGCCCAGCCATTTTTTGTTTTGATGAACATGAACAGTTTTCTGAATCATGCGTTTTGCTTCTTCATATTTAGTTTCCATTTGAAATAAGCAATATGTATTTTGAAGAACATCACAAAACTCTGACTCACAGTCTAGATTTTGCTATGAAAAAAATGACCATTTCTTTATTTTCTGTTTCTATTTTCAATACCTACCTAAGAGGCTCTGATCAATGCATGTTCCATTAATCAATGATTTTCCTTCAGGACAAGCACATGATGCACCAGAAGGGTTGAGCAGACAAATGAATTCACATGTCAGATCCAAGCATGGATTAGGCACTGTTTGAGAAGAGAAAATATTAAATATATATATATATATATA
>VXAV01008285.1:44708-55720 GCA_013399715.1 Alectura lathami
GACAGACTTTCTCTACTTTTCAGTGGATTAAGACTCATGCTGGTACCACTTTGACAAGGAAATCATCAGAATCATTTCAAAAGACATTTGACAAGGGCTGACTCCCTGTGAGGCAATCTTCTTAGTGTAATTTATGGAATCAACTCAGCAATCTTTAAGCTTCATGATATAAATAAAGGCTTTTGTATTCAGGAAAATGCCCAGACTCCTGACATATCCAGCACATAACATGTCTTTTTCTCGCTTATTTTTAAAATTTTTCTTCAAAGTAACATGCTGGAGATTCTGAATTTTAGATTTTTTTCCAGTTTGAGAAGCTCTGAAACAGAGTAGAAACAGCACTGTTTGGTTTATGTGATAAATTACACACCACAAAACCAACACTCCATCCTATAGTGTCTACATGTCACACATAAGCTGAAGAGGATCTGTAAACTCGAAGTTGACCCATCATAAAAGGCAGAGTGATCACAGATACTAACATATATTGAAATACTTCTACTGTATTTAATGATCAACTCTTCTGTTAAGAAAAAAGTTTTAAACCCTGTTATTGTGTTGAAAATAAGGGGTTATTTCCTACCAATGCTCTTTTCAAACTTTTCAAAGGACCTGCTTCCTCCCAATGTGAATTTGCTTAATCAGTTAATGGATACAGTGTGACAAAGCTGTAACAAGTAAAAGACCTAGTGCCTTTAGTGGAACAGGGGAAAACTACTCAAACACACCAGTATGTCCTCTACATTAAAATAGCGAAAAATCCCGTTTGTATAGTGAAAGGTGCAGAATAATATTTATATGCTCAAGTAACAAAGACTGTCAGTCTCATAAATTGGAAGAAAAAGAGCAAAATAAAAATTGAAGTTAAAATATTTAGTGACATCACGCAGCGGGATAGAATAAAGTGAATGAGGACATAAGAAGTAAAGCTGGAGGAACTAGTGAAGCATGAAGTAGACAGAACTTCATCGAGATGTTTCCTTGAGGAAAATGTTGCATTTTAGCACATTTATGCTGCTTTCTGTGCACTTCCACTACATGGCAACTAACATGCAGCTGTTATCTCAGCATATATCAACTGTACATGCACACACTTTGGGAAAGTTAACTATTTCTAAAACAATTTTTGCTTTCCTCTTGTGAATACATATACTTCCCACGTCACCTTGCAGCAGTGGTAGTGCAGCAACAATAAATATTCTGGTATACAGAACCTGTCTGAAGAAAGTGATTCCATTTCTCATTTATTCTTTAGGTATAACTGCACCATCCTTATCAGCATGAAAGCAAAATCCTTACTTTCCTCAACATCTGATTACAATGACACTGTGGCAAGATACTGTGGATAGATACTAAGTCCAATTCTTAACAGCCAATACTGTCTGCTCACAGAACATATCCTTACTTGTGTAACTCCTTAACTAAAATGGATTTTACACTGATGACATTGAGATCAGAATCTCACTTCCTAGAATAAAAATTCAAAATGATGAAAGCCATTTAATGTAATTTAAGTAGCACTAAATTGCAACCATAGATCTGTTGAATTAGCAAAGTGTGAAGAAAATGGGAAGGTTTCCTGGAAGATATTTAGCTTCCTTTCACAGGTAGCTGATAATGAATATATTTTTCTCTGTTTCATGTGATTACAGTAACTACACACCTGGATCCACTTCTCCATGCAAGTAGAAAATTGGAGCTAATTGATAGAAAGTAGAAGAAATTTTAAATACGAAAATATTACACTAGTTCAGGTATCAGTTTTAGAAAAGGGGATAAATCACTGTCTCATTTCCTCTCCACTGACAATGAAGAGAGTCACAAGAACAAGTCCAAGCATAGGCAAGCACACCTTAAATTTCAGACAGTTTTTGAAAGCAATCCCAGCCCTCCCCAACTCTGGTTACTTTTTCACACTCTTTTCTTTCTCTCATTTTGTTCAGCATTTTTTTGCATTGCGATTATGTAAGCAATGTTTATTAGCTATGCTTATTACTTCTATTTTAATAGAAAGTCTCAATGGTCAGCAGTTAGGAATAAGTTGATAAATGCTCTAAATGTTAAAAGGTATTTTTCATCTTTTATTTAATATCACAGGCCACTTTATGTAATTGCATGTAATACAAAAGATGCCCAGAACTAAACAGACAAGAATGTCCATGGAAATATTTCTTTCTGTCAACGTAACTCAAGTACTAGTTACAATGCTGTGTGTAGGAGCAAGGGTTTAATTTTAACTGAGAATTAGAGAGGTTGTGAGGTTTGGGTGTTTGTTTTGGCTTTGAGCAGAAAATCATCTCAATATGAGAAATCTGGGTGGGGGATGAATCTCTTTAAAAATAAACTTACAAGATCATATAAATTCTTTGGAATTTCAGTAACAAACCAATCCGTCTGAATTATATTGCAATTCCTAGGCTTTTTCAAACAAAATTATGACATCAATCGGTTGGTTAAATGTCTCTCATTTTGTGAGAACCTGACCGCTGCAACAAGTTTCACAAGGCAGATCTATTTGCCCGCTCACCAGAAACTCACATTTGGACTGGACTGCAGATGGTCTACCAAGCCTAATCCTGCTCTTTCTGACTACCGTCTCTGCCAGCTGAATCTGTCACATGGCTTCCACGCACGCCCTGCAATCCACTATTTTCACTTCTCTGTTTTTCAGTTTACTTCTCCATCCACACTATTATCAGCTACCTTTTAAATTCCCTTTCTCCTTTTTTTTTTTTTTTTTTTTTTCCTCCACTCTATCTCCTTGTTTGTAACTAGCTTCTGCCTTTGTTAAAGGCCACTAGAAATGTTCTTGGTTTTGGACAGATTATGAAAATGTTTTCCAAAATTTCAAGACCATGAACTAGTCTTTCCTCCTGCTTAACATGAAACACACCTAAGGGAAGATACGTATCTGCTCTTACAGTGGAGCTGCTGGATGTCACCTGGAACTGTCATAGAAAAATGCCAAAGCAGAAGATTTGAGGGAAATATAAATCTTTCCATTCATGGGTTTCCCTTTAGCTGAGCCCAGGACTCTGCTTGGTTTCTGACCAGAACCTTTTACCCTCCTCCCATGTCTGAGATGTGCAGTCTGTTCTTGTACTTGCAATCTAGAAATAAGAAGCGTGGATGTAAAAACTGCTGTTCCTTTTCCAAAAGGACTTACTGTAGTGACTAAACAAGCATTAAAAATTAAAAGCAAAAATAGAGATGCACTTTTTTTTCCCCTGCTGTGTATGTCTGATTTCAACAGGCATTTCTTGAAGGTCAGAGGACTCAAGATCAGGGGTAACTTAACTGAACCAAAGCAGTAAAAACCAGTTACATCAGAGCGGATTTTTTACTTTCTCAGATCCCAACCCTGTTATTAAGAAATTAAGACAGGGGGTTTTCATTACTTTATAGAGGTAGTTTTGGTCCCAAGTAACAAATGTCTCACTGGTAATGCAGTGTGTTACCACTTAATGCATGTACACAGAGATTAGAAAACACTAGCATTTTCTTTCACTTCACAGGAACATAAACTGCAATTTCAGATGAGGGTCAATGGGCAATGAAGCCTGAAAAGGCATCAGGGTGAGGTACTAGCAAAAAAAGAAGATGAGAGCTAGAAGAAAGAGAACATAGCTTGCATCAGCTTGCCTCAGCCACTGATGTTGTTTACTCTTATGTCTTTCATATTATGCACCCTCCACTATCTCAACTATCCTTCTTTCCCCCACAAATAACCTGTCTCAAACATAGAAAGAAAAAGCACTGCATAACAGTTGGTTTTCTTACAGGAGTATATCAGACAATTATGGGTAAGTGATTCAGTGTTTGGTATTCATGTTATCTTTGAAAAAGTTTGAGTTAAAAGAACTCTGGTCAAATGTACTAACACACAAGCTTATGTTAACACAGACCTGTATGTTTGGTTTTGGTCCTTTTGCATGTTGCCCACCTATATCTAGTGCAAAAGAAGGAAAAGATGCTCACGAAAAAAAAAAAAAAAAGAAGAACTGGAACATGAAGAGCATTCATAATTCTGGGTACTACAAGGGCTGCTAAGAAATGAGGAGGGCTACAGCTGGTACAGCTTTGGTTACTATTAGTAACCTCACCCTTGGCCTAAGAAAGGGGTGAAAAATTGATGAAGACTAAGGTTAGAATTTGGAAACAGGAGAGGTGCAGTCTTCTTTAGTGCTGAGGACTGGAGTGAGAGCTAGTAGTGGCAGATCTCCATTTCTCTTAACTGTGGTGCCAAAATGAGTTCCCTGAGTGTGGATCACCCTAGGTTAGTATCGTCATAGAACGGCTTGGGTTGGAAGGGACCTCAAAGATCACCTAGTTTCACCCCCCTGCAATGGGCAGGGTTGCCACCCACTAGATCAGGCTGCCCAGGAGCCCATCCAGCCCGGCCTTGAACACAACCAGGGATGGGGCATCCACAACTTCTCTGGGCAGCCTGTGCCAGCACCTCACCTCCCTCTCAGGAAAAAGATCTCCCTCCTAATATCTAACCTAAATCTCCCTGCTTTTAGTCTAAAACCGTTCCCCCTTGTCCTATCACTCTCTGCCTCTAAAAGTTGCTCTAGGAAAACTGAAGAAACAAATTTATTCTTAGTTCGGACAAGAAAGACCTTTCTGTGGTCCCTGAACATAACTCAATCTGTCTAAACAAAGTATGGCACGTCTTAGTTTTTATTTCGAAGTGTACTAACAGGAATATCTATCCAGAAAAAACAATTACTAATGCCTGTAAACAGTACAGAATACTGCATTATTCATTGTGATAACATTTATAACTCTGAACCACATTGATGGAATTGCCAAAGTAAACAGATTCTATTCTTCTTCCACATTCATATAGGTCTCATTTCCTTAGATGCTGACATTTTATAAATGTCATAGTTTATGAGGAAATAATAAAAATCCAGATAACATGACACAACACTATGACCTTCAGTTGAAGGATTGATATAAGTGCTTAAGTAAGCTCAGTAAAGAAATTCAGAGGTGAAAATTCAGGTTCCAGTAAGTAACTGTGGACTTCAAAGGTCACAGATTTAGCATCAGCTCTGAGTCAGAGCTAGAAATACTTGCGTTTTTTTAAACTTTCTTGTGGTTTGATTTTGCAAATGAACTGTGGTAGCTCCACGCAACATAACGTTCTGTTAAAACATAAACAGTTTTAACAGAAAACTTGTCTATTTTCATTATTATTTTGAATTTAATTTGTTTGCAGTAACTAATCAAACCAAAAGGAATCCCCACCATTAGTGTTACTGCTTGGGACATAGATTTTGTATTTACGTTCCCATGACAGTATTTCTGGCAGATACTCTCAACAGACATATATTTCCATTTAATGAGCCATTCATCCATTCACAAAATATAGTTAGAAAAAAATGTACTGTTTTGTTTATTTATTTATTTTTTAATATTACAACTGTTCTGAAAACGTGATCGTGTAAGTGCTATTGTAGCTTGGTTAGGTGTCCTGCAATTTGAGGAAGAGTTCCCCTCTACAAGGAATATCTATTGTTCTTTCCACAAGAAAGCATCCATTAGCTAAGTTATGGGTCTACAGAGGCCATCCTTCCTTGCCTCCAAAAAAGGGAAGGAGAAAAAAAGGTTCCTCCACAGTCAGGAGATCATTAAATTTTGACCACTATATTGCTTGTAGATTCCACGTTTGCTGACAGTGCTGTAGTCTAGCACGTCTACTAGTGCACTATGCTCACGTAAGCCAGAAAAATTACACAGATGTTTATTTTCCAGATTCCAGGAACTGAGCGGAATATAACAGTTCAGTTTATACTGCCTACTAAAATTCAGCCGGTCTCTGGAAAACACAGGGAAGATACTCAATAAAATACATAATAAATGAGACATGTTTGTTGGAACATAAAATTTCACAAAGACTGGTGACACAGGAAAATCTGGATGACAGGTTACTGTTAAAGATTTCTAATTGCTTGTTCAACTGGTATTAAAAGTACAATTTCTGATTTAAAACTCCTGGAAAAAAAAAAAAACTTATTTATATCTTTAGGTTAGAAGAATATTAGAGAACAGGAAGTTAAAAATATACTCAGAAGCTATGTTGGATGGTCACCTCAGCAGGAGCTCATAAGGTAATTGTATACTTTTAAATGTTACTGAATTATTGAATATACATAAAAAACAGGGGTGTTATCTTACCTGTGACACAGCAGCCTTAGACCCCACCCGTGTCTGCTAAGAGATGCATTTCCCAACCTCAGAAACACAGTGGCAATATGGAATATAGTACAAAGTAGTAATTCACATTTGCCTTATGTTTTAAGGTTTAAATAACTCTGCTCAGCTCCTCAAACATCTTGACTGCAATTGTTGAAATTCCATAAACTCCCATAATTGACAAACAGTTAAAAGAAATTGTCTGAACAAAATTGGAAACATGCACTTTGTTGCACAGTCTGTCACCTGTGAAATTACTGTCAAGCACAGACCATGTAAGAAAATGAGCACCTGCTAGAATGGTATGAATAGCGATACTCAGGACACATACACTTAGAATACCGTTAACACATCGACAATTTTGTAATCTTGCAATAAGAAAGGAAGTATATGAGTAGATTGGCATTCCTACTCTAATAAGATACAAACAATAAATTTGCTTGGCAGTGTGAGCACTGTGGGTCTCTGAACTCTCAAAGTAGCCCTGCATTTAGGTAAGAACCGGGACTTCACATTTAAAATATTTTAAAAATATATACGTATTTTTTTAAAAAAGGAGAAAGATTAAGGAGAATCTACTCTGAATTCAAAAAGTAATCTGGGAGATGACTTTCTATCATGAGTAGCAATAGAAAGATAATCTCGTGGATAATCTTGTGCTTAGGTCACCATCGCTTTAAGTGACGCATGCCACCAGAAGATACTCAGATGCAACACTCAGATGGCAGGGTATTGCTTTTTAAGTTAAACATGAAATAATTGGAGGTCTAAGCAAAGGACACCAAAATGTGTAAAAAAAAAAAAAAATCAGTAGCAGTTAAAAAACAAGTTTATTGTATTGAAATCTTGTTCTCAAACTTTTAACACAGGGCCCCAAACTCACGTATAGGTAGAGTCACTCTTTATTTGCTTAACTATTGAATTTTTCTAATACTGATAGCCTGACTACTATTCTAAGAGAAGTAATCTCTTTTGATAAAGTGACTACATAAAAAAAAAACTGTGTAAAAGGATCCATGAAACTTGTGACTGTACAGGAGATTTATGTGACAGAATATTTCCTCCCCACTCTATGCATGTCTGAACTTGCTGGGATCAGGGAAAAGAAATATCTTAGTGGACAGATACTGTTGTGAAGTCTTACAACTGACAAAAAATAAATGTGCTTTTCGTTAAACTTGCAATGTTAATGGAAGAGATTTATCACTCTCTAGATTGTGCAGCAATATTTTTAATAATCTTTAATAACCTTCAAGTAAAAATCTGCTAAAAAATCATCCCACTGCAATACCAAAGAGTATTTTGCATACATTTTGTACACTTAACACCAATTTATGTCTTCATTTATTTTACAATACTATTTCGCACTTACATAGAACCTTCTACAAAAACAAATTTTAGAAGATCTTGCATACACTGCTGAAGTCAAGTTTGTAAACCAATTGTAACTAACCATAATAATTCCTGGATATAAGAAAGAAGTAGTACATCAGATTTTATATGTAGAGCATCTTGCTGAAAATAATAATTACAAGTTATTAGCAACCTAATCTGAAGGTCATTTAGGAAAGGTCACTCAAACCTATTTCAAAGAAGAAATGTAAAGAATACAAATATCTCTCCCCTTCCCTCTTCCACCCTTAAGCACTCATGAGTCATGATTAAGGAAAATGTTTGAGATTCTGAAACCAGTTGATCACTTAGTCTGTGCAGCAGAAGGTTAAAGAGCATTCAGCCTTTTATTTGAGCCATCTAATGAGATTCTCTGATGGAGATTACGTGCCAAAGGAATCTTGTTCTTGAAAATTTTTTGCTTGAATTTTTCTCTGTGTGTGGATTTATTTTTCTCGAGAGAGAGAATTATGAACCTCTTTAAAAACCCCAATGCCCTTAAATGAAATAAGCATTCTTATGTGCTGGGGTCAGAAATGTGCAGCTCTTTTCAAGATTAACTAGTAAGACAATCAGCTCAAGACATTCATTACTGCTTCAACAATGAGGGGAAAAGTAGAAGATCAATGAGTTGTGAGGTTTGAGTGTTTTGAGTTGGCCATTGAGAGAGATGTAAGGTTGGGAGATGGAGCTCTAATAAAACAAGATCTTACTAGGGCTTCTGATTCTGTTTCAGGAGGCTGTGGATGCTAATGAGGATCTCTGCCTACCTCCTCTCTGATAAATCTTCCCTTAAATCCTTCCAAGCTTCACTGATCACCGTGGATTATCTGTTCACAAGTCATCACACATCACAAGCCAAAACCAGCTTCAGCTAATGAAAATGCTCCAGCTATGGCTCAGTTCTTCTAATAAGTAGTTAATACAGGACTGCTCCTGCAACTTTTCAGCAACTGTTGACCTTGGTTTTATTTTTAGTTGACAGTTTATGGATAACTGAATTCAAATTAAGAGAAAATATTCTTATATTTCAATGTTTAGCAAGTACCAGAGGGCCACTAGACTGTGCAGTTATCTAGCTTCTGACTTAACATAGGCAAGTGCTGACTTGGATCCATGTCTTTAGCGGATAAGGAAGGCGGTCTAAAAGAAAAGAAAGGCTGCAGCTGCATTTTCATTTCAGCCACACTGAAGTCACAGTGAAGCTGCATTTTGCACTTCCTGGAAAACAAATACTTAATTCCTCATTCCACTTGTATGACATATGGTGTTTAACTCCCTATCCACCATTTTCCTTCGTCCAGTTTCACAGTGGACTAATAAACCAGTATGTGACCTCAACCAGATATTTATCAGATTCTTACTGATCTAGTAGCTTCTCCTGGAGGAAGCACAGGGTTAACTTCAACATTACGATGTCCTGAAGGGTAAAGGGATTGTAGGTGTGAAAACTGAGTATAATGTTAACTTGTTATGAAGTGACCATAAGCAGGCAGGACAGAAGATGTGTGGGTGTGCCACTGATAGGGAAGGAAGCAGCCCTGCTTATTGAGAAGAAATGAGAAATGAAGAATAGTGGACCTCAATTTAACCACTTTGTTTTAAGGGTAGATATTTGTAGAGTTCTGACATTTAGGCCTAACATTTTCACTGCCTCGTCTCCTGACTAGATTCTTCCTTCAAGATGGAGAGATTTATACTCAGAAGTAAATGCAAGAATGTCCTCCCCAAATTGTTTTCATATGCATCAATTTTTTATTTTTTGTAGAACCACAAAAAACTTTCCAAACCAGATGCCAATTCTTTCACTGCATAAGGATAAAACTAGTTATTTCTTTTCAAAAATTCTTTGATGTAACATCTATTTTCATGCAAATCACTATGGAAAGAAAAGTATTTTATTTATGGTGAGACCTGTATCTATTCTGACCCTCATTTTACTCACAAAACAACCCTGAGAAAGAGATTCAAAACTTTCAAGGCCAAGTGAGGTTCATATTGCAGAAGTCCCCAAAGGCATTTGTGAGGAAGTACACAGTACTCTTTATGTGAGGCAATCTCCACTGCTAGTCTTCCTAGCTGGATTAAGTGCTACTTTTAAAGGTGTTTAGCCCTTCCAGTCATCTCAGACTCAAACTCCATTAAAAAGCAAGTTAACAAAGGTCTCTTTCTACAAGTTAGGAGTGATTTGTTCCACAGTATGCCGCACGGTGACAAAGCCTATCAAAGAGAATTCTCAATTATCAAGGTAGAACTTGTAATCTGAATAGCATTTAGTTACTCCAAAGAGAAGGCCTCATCAGTTAGGCACTGGGTGTTAGAAGTAAATTCAGAATGGCTCGGATGAGGTCCAGCGTATCACTATAAAGGAGGAAAACTGTCCTTTGTTTCCTTCTATCATTTCAGAAGGGTGGCCAAGTGTGCCCTGTGGCCACTCATTTCAATACTAATGAGGTACTCATCACCTTAGAAAACAAAAATCTTATTTTTCCATAGAAAACAGCATAGATTTTCATTTAGCTTTGGGAATTATAACTTAATGTCATTAATGTTTTTATCTACACAGTTGAGGCTACTTTATTTTGCTATACATAAAACAACATATCAGAGGTTTGACAATGCTTGTGTTGAGCAGACAGTCATGTATCGCTTCCTAGACAGATTAATGAGTGATTTTATGAAGGAAAGAGGTCATTTAGGAATTATGCCTGAGACTATTGCAAAGCCTTGTCTACACGAGTACATTAAAGGTGATAAAATATTTAGAATTACTTTAATGAATCTAGCTTTATCTCTAAAAGAAAAGCAGGGGGGGCAATTCATGCCTTTAGTGTTTAATGGAAAAGATTTATGTGCTGATACATACTGTATTGCTAACCTTCTTCTAGTTAACTCATGATGTATTATTGAAAAGCTTCTCCCAAGATGCAGTAAATGATTTTCTCCTGTAAGCAAGGTAAAATAATTAACAAGCTAGAGGTGCCCTCAGTTTCTACTCTGACCAATATTAACCATGCTTCTCTATGCCCTCTGCTATATTTGCAAGATCATTTGTAGTCCCTTTCTTTTACAAAAGAAGGAATTTCTTCCTAAGTAACCTTAAAGTTCTCAGACTCTTTCTTCCCTAGAAGAGCTGAGCCCCAACTTCTTAAAGAATTAAATGCTAATGGCAAAACACAGAACTCTTATGTTTGAGTAGGACTGAAGATACATCAGACAACTGAAAGAACATTTGCCTACATTCACTGCCATTACAGGCTCTCTGGTTGGTTATCAGAATTCTTGATGACCATGGTTCTGTTTTTCTTTGTCTTCACAGTCTTCTCCTTACCCTCTGCAAAAATTTCGGATTAAATAGAGGGCAATTTGATTTCAATGAGAGGGTTTTTTTTTTTTTTTTTTTTTTTTTTGTGGAC
>VXAV01008286.1:0-23061 GCA_013399715.1 Alectura lathami
ATATATATTCTTTATTTGAAGTATGGTAAACTAGAGAGACGAATCTATCAATAAGCCCTTAGTTTAAAAGGTGAGATAACGATTTCTGTGAACAGCGTACCACAGGTACAGTAAAAACAGTGTCTAGGGATAAGTTCTGCAGTTCTTCCTCTGCAATTGTGCTTGAAGGCAACTGAAAGGGTTATCAGCTTCATAAGAATAGATTTATCCCTTATCAAATAGTTTAATATGGATAATAAAAAGGCCTCCTTGCTATCAATTACAAATTCATGAAATATGACATGCTATATGAAAGGCTAAGACTCGTTCTGTTGTTAAACAAGAGACTACAAATATCCATCAAAACAGCTCCCAGCCAATAGGTTTGGGAAAAGAGGAGGAAGTTGTATGGGGTAGATGGCTGCCTGTGTCTCAGCCCATTGCACAGTGTTGTGGCCTGAGACTACAAGTCAGGCAGAGATTCATCTCTAGGTTCGCCTCTTCTGCCATTGGGAAGGGAGGTGGGAAAGTTGTTTCCACTTTCTCAACCCTCTCATTTCTTCTCCACATTTCCGTAGAGATTGCCACAATAGGGGAACAGTCTGATGCCTGTGTTTTGATCAGTCTTTTCCCCAGCTTATCTGTTGGGTAAAATAGCAAGTGTATTAAAAACTGAGTTGGATCAGATAAGGCACGTTTTTTTATCAAAAAAACGTAGTTTAAAAAGAAAAAAAAAAAACAACAATGGCGAGCCAGGTATTTTTGATATTTGAACAATAACAATTGCCATTTTCAATGCATCCTTGACAGGGTGAAACAGCCTGTTGCTTAGCTATCTTCAGTCCAAGTAGAGATCGGTAAGACCTTTATGGCTTTGCAGCATTTTGAAAGAGAAGACATGGGACCTCCATCAAAACCAAAACCACACAGAGGACGTCAGTAATATCTGAAAAGCGCTTTCCTTCACCTCTAAAAATACTCGCATATTTTCCAAACTGACGCTTAGCTAAACAATCCTGTCCATGCATCAGAACAGCAGTTTTCACAGAAGGTGAAGGACATGTATAGCTGAGAGCAATTGTGAGTTTCTAGCCTACAAGGACTTTGCATCTGACAATCAATCCATAAACACTGAAAAGAGAGCACAAAATTGGACCCTTTAAGTTATTTCCCTGCATTTCAGATCTACTTGACAACAAATCTGAAAGTCAACTGTAATTTTAATCATCCAGTAATGTTTTATGTTAGCCAATTACAGTGCTCCAAGAGATTAGCTGAATGTTTCATGCCTGATAAATATGTGACTGGGACTAATTCACCGGACCCTTCTCTATCCTGAGTTAGGTACAAATGAGTAGAGCTTCACTAAAATCAATCGAGCTGCATCCAGTTATACTGTCACAGAAATTGGTGCTATAGACTTCGGATAATTTTCCTAATAAAAATAAATTTCAACCAGTAGATTTTTGTCTCATACTTGTAATCTAATATTTCAGGCAATATACAGACCTACTAAATCATCTTCTTCCCCTGCATGCATTCCAGATGAGCTTTGGTTTTTACATCTCTACCTACTACCCGGAATGCTCATGAAACACCCCATAATTCAATTACAAGCACCTCTAGGAACCTTCTAATTATATGTTAGGCAGGTCAGAAATGAAACAGCCATGCTACCCTTTAGTTGTGGATAACAGACTTGAAATGGTGAAAGGAAAAGTTCATCTGTTCATTAAGAGGCCAATTGTAACACAGTTAAGGGCTTCAGCAAGCTGTTTTGTTGAGGTCTGAATATCCGTGAAACAAGCCCCTCCAAAGCTGGAAGTTCAGTGAGCCTTGCCTTTCAGCTGCCATGCAAGGCAAAGAATGGGCAGCTAGTCTGAAGAGTAGGTTCCGTTCACTAGCCATTTGTTTTCTCTTACACCAAATTCAGCCGTAGGAGTTCGCAGGATCAGAGTAAAAAACAACTACAGGTACTTAAAGATGCTTTTCTTTCCTTACAGATTTCTTTGCTGGCCTTAATTAAATCTCCCGTAGGGGATGGCAGGGCTTTAAAAAAATGATACAAAACAAGAACATGTCCATCAGGCAGGTTTTTCTAAGCTTTGACAGCTCTAAATGCAGGCAGCTGCAATACAAACTTGTCCTCAAATCCTTGACAATGACCTTAACCTTGAGGTGAAAGATAATGTAGTTTGCTATGCTCGTTCTGTGCAGCGTGTCTACTGAGCAGAGGCTTGTGGCAAAATATACATATTTTTTCTTATGATATAGACTATTGTTCACTGGCAATTCAAGTGATACCACAACATTATCTCTATGACAGTTTGAATTTTTTTTGTTTTAAAATGTGAAGGAACGGCACAAATTCAGGCAGACTTCCACTTCAGCGGCTAGACAAATGACATTGCAATGCCCTTCAAATTAACCCCTCTGTAGCCACACGCCCAAAGGTGAAAATAAAAATTAAGCAAACAAACAATCTAATCACAGTTGCTTCTTCAAGGTACTTCACACAGGCAGGAACACCAAGGACAGGGAGGTTTTCCAGAGTGCTTCCTAACACACTTAGTACAAGGTATTTAAAAGCAGTAACACCCAGTGGCGAAAATTGTCACTTAGTTGACTTCCTGGGAGTCACGACAATTTACATCCTAAGGATCTGCCTCGAACTGAGAATCTGCCTTTACTATTTAAAGCAGACGAATTTTGAACTTCTACGAAGAAAGACAGTCATGTAGGAACACTATAATCCAAGCTGCCTACCTTATACTTAAATGACAAAGGAAAATTCCTACAATAAAACTTCAATATTAACGTTATTATTACCATTACATGATTATTCTTTTTTAATTATTACTGAGATTTCAGTGCCAAACAGAAAGTTTGGGAGCAGTAAAGCTGTGGGAATATATTCTGATGTAATTTTGGGGTAACATCTCCCCAGTGCTGGGGGTGCTGCCTAGGGAAGGATGTGCTCAGCTGCTCAGCGTGCCCGCTCTGCAGAGACTTGGGTGTGCTCTGCAGCGACAGAACATATGGAAATGTTAGCTGCTAAATATCAAAGTCTTTGTCATTCAAGGGCAAGCTGCAATTTCTATCAGCGTATAACCTGGCTTGATTTTGAAGGTTTTCACAGTAAAAGGAACATCATGACATAAAGGCTGCACCCTCCAGTCTTTGAGCCCCTGCTCTGAAATCTGGGTGTAGCCAACCAGTTCAAAAAGAGCAGCACTACTGTGGTAGCTGCAAATATTTCTCATAGGAGTATCCAAAAATGGTAATTTCAAGTGACACTTCTTAAGCAAAGTATTTCTCATGAAGAGGAAAATCTTTTTTCCAGAGGCATCCTGAACAAAAATAGGAAGAGACATGGATAATGCAGAATGCACTTAGGCTGTGCATACCTTTCGGTGGGTGTGCGCTCTGAACATGTCTCTTCTTATTCAAAGAGCTGTGTTTTTTACATTACATTAGTCAGCTAAGAAATAAAGGAAAAAAACATGTTCATGTGGGAGCCAAAACTAAATAATTTAATGCTGAAGTGAACACTGAAAAATACATTTATTTTGGATTTAATTGTGTATTTTATTGCAGTAAGTTTTGATTCAGATGGGGAAATCTTCTTTAAAAATATTTAAATACATACAAAGTAAGCTTGGCTTAGAAAAATTATGTAAGATTTTTTTAAATACTAAATAGCACTTACCAGATTTGATATAAATGCATATGGAGATTTAATTGCTTTGTTACAGTGTAATATCTTGGTCAGAATCAATCCAACCAGTGGCATTCTTTTGACCTGCCAGAAATGATATTTCCCTAATCTTTGAACTGATTTTGTAAACGGTTGCAGAACTACAAAATATTTGATCAAATTCAATATCATGAGCCTGATTTTACTTAAAATGTATTCAAAGGTGTAGTTCCTTCTTTTTCTCACAAAGAAGACAGAGATGCAGTTAGCATGTGCATGGGGAAACCGCATAAAAGCAATCAAATTTATTTTGAAAATTTAGTCCAATAACAAAATATCTATGACTACAAACTCTAGTGCATAATATTAATTATCTTGATTTGTTTTGTTTGCCTGATTATCAGTGCCTGATGAAAAGAGGAGTGACCTTCCCAACACGATGGGAAAAAAATTGTAGATACAGTACTGGTCTTCAGTCACTCCCTGCCCACACCTATTCAAGATGAATAACTCTATACAAATCAGTAGTCCATGTCTGTGGGATCTCACTCATATTAAAATAATCCTGCAGAAATCTATACCTCTTCTTTGTGCTTTAGAATGCTGTATTTTCATCTCAAGATTGTATTTCGCTTTTTTTCCTACCAAGATGCTATTTGACAGTCATTTCTATTTTGCTGATTTTTAATGATTTATTGGGAATATGGTGTGCTAGATCCCACTAAAATATTTTTTTACCTGTGTTACATTCTGTCAATCAATTCAATATTTTATTTTTTAGCTTTTTTTTTTTTTTCTATTAATATTAATTCTCAAATTAAAATAGGGGGAGCATGGAATAAAAATTTATACCAGCTTACAACCAGAAATGAGGTTATTGAGGATGTGTTAGCACGATATTGTCAGACATTTATAAACTTCTTCCATTGAACTTTGAATTACCCTGGTCCTTTCATATTTTCCAGTTAACATACATACATCTGCTCTGCCATGTAATCAACTGATTGTTACACAAGCATTTGCTAAAGCTATGACAAACTCAGATTTATGAGGTCAAAGAGTTCAAACTTAATCCATTCAATAGCTGCAATTTATCGCCTGATGATAATTGTATACACAAACATTGTAATGATTTAGATGACATAGTGTAAAGATGAAATCCGTTTATTTTAAAAGGGTTTCTAACCCCTAAAATATGTTGCCATGAACACCTTTCTAGGTCCGCTTTTAACAACATAGTTATTATTGTTTTATTGATCAGGATTTTATTACTTATTTGACACTTATATTTCACACTAATCGAAAAAGGTGTAATATTTCTACAAGAATAAGGCTGTAATTAATTATATCATTATTGTGTTTTCAATTCCTTCCATTTAAAGTTGTCTAGAAAAGAGTGCTTAATTTATCATACGTGTATTATAAGGAATATGTAAACCTCTTTAAACAGACAGAGAGCGTGATCCTTTTTTTTGTAGATGATGGGATATGACATAGGCGCTGTATTTATAGATCCTTACCTCTATAGTGACCTGATTTTATAGCGACAGCTATTTTGGAAGAGGATAGTAAATTAGCAACTCAGAAAGCTTAGGTATCTCAAACTGTTACTATTCATTACTTTTATAACACTCATTAGTGTCCATTCTCTAATACTTCCAACAGATAAGGAAACAACCTGTAGAGAGCAAGTAACAGCGTGGCAGAACAGGGGTTATGTATATCATATGTGTAATTTTATTTATGTATTTATAGGCACATATACCCTTTCCAGTTCACAAATTTGGAAAACAATTGCTACAAATGGACAGCAGTTGTATCCATCTATTTCCTCTAAACATAAAACATGTTACTGACTGTAAATTTCACAGACTCTAAAACAAGTAGCTAAATGTGAAATTTAAATTGATCTTTGGTTTATTGCCATTGATTTTGTCAATTTTCTAAATGTAAGTGTTCACCACTGGGAACAGAAACCTGTATATATATCAGTAAAATTTATGCTTTCAGCCAACATAAACTTCACAGGAGGAATGACTGTCCTTGCTTTATAAAATAAAATGGATGTGAAGTGAAGAATTTTCTTCTCTAATCACATACTGCATATTTTTTAACATCATGTTAGTAAATTTGCCACATAAATTCAAACACTATCAGCAATATTGCTTGCTCATATTCAGCTCAGTTTCCTTACCATAAATTTTCACAAGTACTTTGTGATAATGGCATTAACCCATACGTCTAATTCATGTGTACAATAAAATATCAGTGCTCATAGAAATGTTCTTCAAAACTGTTTTTTATAAAAAAGTCAGCAAAAGCATAACCTAAGCTGGCAGGTACTTGTAAAACACAAATGCTTATTATTGTTTTCTTAATTAAAACACAGTAGATTTACATTTTCATACTTCATTTAGATTATGACTCCCCAAACACTATGTCTATATGAAATTTTTATTTGCACGTGGGCTTGATCAGCTAGGGAAAACAACACAACTCTCACAGAACAGCTTCCTGAGTGTATTTAGCTTCTCAGAATTCAAACCAAAGCACGTACAAGCTTGTTTCAGGAACCTTGAATATATCTGTGGAGCTGGGGGGGAAATACCAAACACACAACCTATTTTGAAACAGTAAGAGAAATAAAATCAATAGCTGAGCTCGTTTTGTGCTAATAGTCTGCAAATGCCTGGTTTCACTGCTCTTAAGCAACACTCAATACAGACACGTTTATAAGGCTTTACATGACCAGTCTCAGAAAAGGAACCATTTGTGCTACCATTGTGTCTGATCAGGTATTAGTGCATATAAACATTTGCTTTAAAAGATAATGACACTTTTTACATATTACAACTTGCTGAGCGGAGAAAAGATGCCCTTGCATTAACACGTCTGCTACGTATGCACATTCGGTCTGTTCACAGGAAAGCATCTTTACTTCCGTGGAAAGCAATTATTTAAGAGTATTCTGAACCTTACTTTGTCTCATTGTCCCAACCTGCAACATGATCACAACAAGGAGCAAAAAACCAGCAACTCTTGCTGTTGTTTACGCATAACCAGGTTACAGGCTTCGGAGAGGGAACAGCAGCTGGGACCACTGAGCACCACCACCACTGCTGAGAATGGGGCAGCACACATATTTTGACTAAAAAAGACAAGGGGAGGTGATGCTGGTGTTTCCTCCCTGCACTAGAAGGCAACCAAATGGCAGATGACAACAGAGACGACCCATGCCATGTGTCCCACCCCTATGACACACAGGCTGAGGCTCTGCCTGTCTTCAGAGGGGAGCAAGGGAAGTTCAATTCCCCCAGGTAAAGGAGACATATCCTAGGTGTAGCTCGTGAGCACAGAGGGGTTTTTCCAATGCCAGATTGTGGCATGACTCACTGCTCCACACTCCCGCAAACTACAGCCCTGACTCTACAGAGTGATTTGCAAACACATGCTTACAAATACAACAATACACTGAATGCAGTCCCAACGTATGCCTAGCAAAGAGAGACTTTTCTAGCTGAGCCATCCACAGTGCATGACCCACTGGCCCTGAGACACTCACCCTGGGAGCTGCATGGAGGGGTTCTCGCTGCTGAGGCTGTCAGCTCTTGGCATCTGCCAGAACTCTCTTCACAGCCACCAGTTTTCTGTGCCTCCAGCACTGGGTAGAAGGTGAGCTCAATTTTCAGGGCAGACAGCTTTAAATTCCTACTGCCATTACACTTAAGTACTTCAGTAAATTACTGGTTGCAACTTGCAGATTGCCCCTCAAAGGACTATCACACCTCTGGCCACGCACCAAAGGCAAACAGCACAGCCCTTCCGCACCACTCTTCAGATGAGGGCTGATTTTTACAAACAGATTTTTAAAAAAAGAAATTGGTCTCAAAATGCTCAAAGTAGGAACTGCCTCATGATGCAAGTAGGCACAAAACATTCATTTGGTCCCATTAGAGGGGCAGAGAGCAATCCCCTAAATAAAGAAGCTGCTGTTTGGAAACCCCAGCAGAGCCCACCATAATCTCTGGGTCCTGCTGGATAAGCCACTGCCACCTCTTGTATTTCTTGACACACACATGTCCTTCTCTCTGTGTTTTAACCAGCACTTGCCAGTACAGCCTTCCTGACTCGATGCTCCTCTAATCTGTTTTTCAGAAAGGACAGTTACAATGCAACAAGAAGATAAACAAGCTATAAAGTCTTGCCTTTGCTACCAAACTCATTATCAGCAGTGACTCTGACATTTGGTTGGAGATCTCGTTTTCATACACTCTACTTCTAGTGTGCTTTTTCTGATAAGAAACCTCAGTAACAGAAATATACATATGAAAATGACAAGAAAAAACTCCTGCTTTCACAACAGCTGTCTGCGTCCCCATTTCCACCAGTGCTACAGCAGATTTGGGGTTGCTTCCAGGTTGTACAGGGAACTGGGAGGATCAGAGTTAGTCTCCCAGGATCTAGGTAAAGTCTGTTTGAAGGACATCGTTAGGCAGAAACATCAATGATAAGGTTTTCTTTCTGCTAGAGGAAAAAGAATCTACATGACTTGTTTTCCGAAGATAACTTCTGAAGATATTGCAGAATATATCTGATTGGATAAAATCTCCTCTCACCAAAGAAAGACAGCCCAGAGCTGTGGCACCCCACAGAACAGCAGTAAAAGGAGTTTTCTTCCTGCTGCCTTGCTACACAGAGATAGTGGTGATGGCCTTGTCTCTGGGTGCAAGGTTTGTCCCAAAACTGGGTGCAGGAGGGAGAGCCCAGCAAGGCACTTGGGAAAGGCTGCAGTGCTACCTCAAAGTGCTGAAGGGGTGAGATAAGGGCCATAGTCAGAGGTGTTTTGGCCGGAGGCACAGAGCCGGAAGGTCTACCTGCTCCCTCTCTGAGATGTGTCCAGACCACTCACACCGGGCAGGTTAAGCTGGATGTGGGACTCAAAGCGGCGGTAGGGCTGAGGCGCTACCGATGCGCACTAGGGTGCTGAGCCCTGCTTCCTCCTGGTTCACTGCTACTGATCACAGCTGCTCGTGCCCTTTTTTTAGAATCCTCTCCTCCCTAGGGGGTTATATGATGAGGTCAATTTGAGCTGTGCTTACCTGGAACTCGTGTTAGCAGAAGGCAAAAATGCCAATTACTTGTATTTAAAAATAGACTGAGAGAACATGCTTTTTTCTGTGTTGTATTTTTTTTTTTTTCCTCCTTGCTGATTGCCTGGTGGTACTTACAGCTGAGAGGAAATCAAAACACCATCACTGATTAGGCATTCAAGGCTTGTTTTTGTTTGGGTAGCAATCTAGAGTCAGAGTGAGATGTTACCTGGTGACAAAGCGGAGGGTACACCCTACCTTGTCCCAAGGCATGGTGCTCCCTTCCATGAGCATGAAACGGTACAAAAATCCCAGAAAATAAATCCTTCACATTCCTAACATACCTCCTGGAGATGCTTGTGATTTCTCCGATACCTGGTTTGCTCAGGGTATGGAAGAAAAGAGAACTGCTCTTGTCCTTCTAACTAAGGAAACATTTAATTGCTGTGCTTAAGGACTGCACTGGCATATTGCAACACTGCTTTAGAACTGGGGAGTATTTGCAGCACTCCTGACCTAGCAAGTTAGGATGGAAATGCAAGAGTACTCCTTGGGCCATTACAGAAACAGGAAAATTGTGTCAGAGCTTCATTTGCTGCAGTGGCATTAGCTCATCTGTACAGAGGGACGGAAGAGATAGAATTAAAGTGCAGATTCTGATGGGCATGGGAACATGAGAATCCTGGGTGAGAATCACAGTGCACCCAGCCCTGAGCACAGAAGCCTTGTTTCACCTGAGAGAATTTTCAAAAAAATGATTAGTTTGGGTTTTGTCTTTTTTCTTTAGTTTTTCTTCATGGAAGTGCAATAGGAACACAACAAGAGATAATTTTCCAGTGCATAAACTGTTACAATAAATGTATTTACAAGGTGGCTGATATGGATGTTGTTTCATCAATACTGATACAGGACATTAGGAAAATTAACTTTGTTTTTCCAGACGTGCAGAGAAACTATAAAGTTAAACAAGTAAGCTATTCACAATGCATTACAGAGTGCCTAACAACCAGACAGAGCTGACAGATGCATGTGTACACTGGATGATTTCAAGAGATAAAAGCACATGTTTGGGGGTTGGTTTGAGGCATACTTTCCACAGGATGAGATCTCTGATACCCAATATTTGTTTTGCTCTTGCCAAGCTATAGTGGTTTCAAGCACGGTAATGTTTGTTAGAGCTTACTTTGTTAAAGCTTTTACTATGTTAGCAACACAGAGTGTTAACTGCACCCTATTCCTGACACAAAAGCATATATTTCCTACACGAATTATAGCAAGTTTCATGTGGTTCTTTAGACAAACTGATTTAAAAAGAGCTATTTTTCTGGTCATCTAACCACCACATCAATGTCACTATTGTAGGACAGCAAATATAGGTCCAGCTTACCCAAGGACCAGAGCAGGTACTGATACTTGAAGCCTGCTTCAGCACTTCATGAGTTTAGGTCTCAGTTGCACTATGCAGCTTTGCATTGCAAAACTGCTCTCAGAAACCATCCACAAACATTGCAGAATTCACTGACACTGACCTACAAGTTTTTATGTTGCTGTCTTTTTGGTCACAACTAATATGGCTCCACTGAGTGCCATCAGAATATAACATGGTTTTACTTTATTTTTTAATTCTAATTAACTAGCTGCCTTTAGAAAATAATCTATGGATTTTATTAGGATATATTTATCCAAGTTGTTATGGTAATGGTACATTAGAAATCAAATCAAATGTTTGTTGGCATGACAAAATTAATTGTTGCCTAGGGTCTGGAACAAACAACAGTAGAGATAACATGCCACTAATGTGGCTTGTTTGAAGTAGCAATACTGTATCAATTAAATTGGGACTAAGGTATGAAGCCTTACTGAGCTACTTAGCTATGCTACGGGAAGTGAGACTTCAGTTTATGCCAGAGGAAAATGGTTAGACTCACTGTGCTAATGAGTAGCTGGAATTCACCTTTTTCTTAAGCACAGATGCACAGTTTCTTGTCCAGTGTTTTATACTGTTTTATTCTCCCATAGCAACAACATTATGGGAGTACATCTCTTCTTCTGTTCCAAGTAGATTGTGGAGTAAATAAATTTTTAACTGAACTTGAGATAAGCTTAAGTCACAGCATTCCAACATGCAAGCATCAAATTCAAAGGAAAGGTTGAAGATACAGATACGCAGGCCGTTTACGAAATGGTCTTGCTTTAGGATTTCTGATCCTGTCCCATTTGCTGCTGCTTATAATTGGAAATTTGTTACAGAGTGATCCTGTCTAAAGGAGAATGAAAGACTGAAATTCAGCTCTGCAAAGAGAAAACAAAAGCCAGTACAGCCCTCTTTTGAAGGGACTTCTCTGGTGTATTAATCTTGGCACAGATTTTCAGAGAGGAATCAACTCCATCTCTAGTACAGGACATAAATCTCTCCATAAAGATAATCAAAAACAACTCATAGATGCTTTTAACCCTCCATACTCAACGTAGTCAGTGGACAAACTCAAGTCCCAAAACCTGGGGGAAAAACAGCTTCTCAGGTGAAGAAAACAGAAAGCCTATGGCTCAGGGGGAGTCAGATCTCCCCAGCAGAGGTCACAGCCCAGATTTGTGAATAAGAGATTTGGAAGGTAACTACCAGATGTATACATTAGCAATTCTGTGGCTATGCAGGTAAAATTCCATTGCACTCTACCATAAAATATACTTCTTTAAGGTAATGAGCAAATCCAAAATACTGTGTGCTGATGAAACTCGTCTGTGCAGCAGCACAGTCTCTTCATGTCTGTGTGTCACAGAACCGAGTTTTCAGGCAAAGCCACCCAGCCCAGGATGCCTTCATGCTCCTTCCAAGTTCATCAAGTCATCATGGAGACGCTGCCATGGCCCCCATGAAAAAAATAATTGAGCTCAGCTGGGTAGGAGCACAGCCAGGACTCTCTTATCTCTCATCTACAGCCCCTCTTCTTCAGTCACATTGCAAAGACTTTATCTGCACTTCTGCTACGTAACAAGAGGGTCTGGCAGTGTAAGTCACATCTACAGGAGAGCACATTTCAGTGAAAGTCCCGCTTTCCCTGATTTTTAACCCTTAGTCCTAGGGAGAGAAGGTGTATATGTGACCCACATACTTGTTGTACTATGTTATCTTAGATGACTCTGACAGATGTTGACATGAGATGCACTTTGATATGACAGTGCCATGGCTCTTATCTGCTGCCCAAAGAAAACATCTTTTCCTTGCAAAATGCTTCTTTTTGTTTGTCATAATGGGTTGTAGCTGAGTCTAGTGAAGGAATTCGCTTTTTAAAAATATATTAACTCAGAATCAGAAATTAACTATTAGCAAAAAGACCCACATATATATGATAAAACAATCTAGCCCCCAGGTATGGCTAAAAAAAAATTGCAGAGTTCTGTACACAATTGTGTTTCATCAAATACTAAGGAAATGCATGTTTCATCTAGGTTATGTTGTACACAGCCAATTTTCCATACAGCTGTATTTACAGTATAATGCAGTCACTGAACGCAACTATGATACCATATAGAAACCTTTAATAAGGCACTGTAACTTTTGTGTCCACGCACCAGGAATGTGCTGCCAGGAGATATCATATTTACAATATAAAAGGGGACGTATTTTAGATTTGTCCCAATTAACCTTGTAACAAGATGTATTGGAGTGCTTATTAATGACAGTAATGAGATGCAGACAAGACAATGTATAAAACATCATTGGCATATAAATTAAATTCATATACACAGATACCTTTATGCACTGGACATGAAGAGAAATTATGAAGAGGTAATTTTGTAGGAAAAATAGACTAATTAGAAAAGAAAAAAAAATCAATAGTATTCCTAGCTTGTATCCATCAATGTTAGAAAACGTGTTTGACCATGCTGAAGGAATTGTTCTCATTGCCATTACTGTTCAGAACTAATTTTATGATGCTTCTCTTGGAAGTGTTTGCTACAAACAGCTATATATCCATTATCCTTTGACTTTGCATTGCTCTGTTGTTTAATTTGCTTTAGTATGGATGCATGATTTAAAACTAAAACATCTTCTCTACCTGTCAAAAGCTACTCCATATAGAAGCTTATTTCACAGTCACACATTACAATAACCTTATTTACAAAGATCCCCCAAATGCTAGATTTTCCAAGGCAGCATAAAAGTCTCAAGCCCCAGCACAGAAGTTGATATATACACTTATATTTGTAAGTGAGAATTGTCTACTACAAACCTGTAGATCTACTCATGCAAGTGAAGTTATTCAAACACTCAAGCATTTTGCTGAACTATGGCCTAGTTCTCCTGTTCTGCCATCACACGTCTTCATTAAAGCCATGACTAAATCCCATCCAATTTGGAAAATTTAAGGTGCACCATTAGCAAAACGGACACTTTAAAATGATTGTCATGACCAGCAATAACAACAAACTGATTACCATGCTGAGCTTTATAATAGCATTCCACTTTCTTTTCATTATTAGAATTATAATAAACAGATAAATTACATCCACACATACACAAACATCTATGTAAGCATGGCTGAAATAGTCAGAAAACCACTTTATCAGAGGTGTGATTGAATCTCAAAGGATACTAGAAATTATATACAGTAAAAGTAATAGCTCATGCATGACTTATAGTGATCAGGAGAGGCAGGAGGCCAAGGAATAAAGGTTCAGATACCTGAGAGTCGTTCATATTATTACAGTCGTATCCTGCCGTGTTACTTATTACTTCTTTAAAAATAGTAAATGAAGAGAAAGTACTTTTTTTTTTTTCAGTGTTGTTTAAATCTGAAAACCACCACACCTCCCAAACAACTTAAATGTCCTCTCTTTTTTACATTAGTCGGGGAGGAAGGAATAAGCCAAATGAAACAAAATGAGTGGCAAGAGCAGGGGAATGCAACAAAAGCTTCAGGACAAAATGCGGGAAGGAAGCCAAGTGGAAGACGTGGTGAAGGACAGTCTTCCAAAAACATCAGAGCACATGCAGCACTCTCAATCACTATGCAGAGGGAGGAGGCAATGTGACCCTCCACCCAACGACACGCCATCACTCCTGCCAAAATTGGAGGGGACCTGTTCAGCCAGCATCTGAGGTGAGGATTGCTCAGCACCCCACAGTCATTCCGCAGTGTTTTCCCTAAGATCCCTACAGTAACTAGCAGAAAGGGGCCCTAGGCTTTGATCCATGCTCCCTGGGAGTCTGTAACCCAAACGGACAAGCTTTGAAAGGACCACTACAGAGTCCCACTGGTGAATAAAGGTGACATATTCTGAGTCAGTGCACTGTAGTAAGTCAAACATTTACACTTCGACTGAAACAGATTTGAGAAAAATTCATGCAAAAACAGTATTTTTCCCTAATGCAACAGCCCCTGAATAACATAATTTTGGAAATCTGTGCTGAAGGGAGATGAGTCAGATCTCAGAAACTCGCCTCAGACTTATGCCTTTTTTCTAAACTGCTGTGGAGTTTTTCAAGTCTACCAAACTCAGCTTGTGATCACGAGAGGTTCAGTACCACACCATGCACTGCTTATTTCAGCTCTACTCTTTGAGTCAGCACAGACAGGTTTAGTGAAAGCTGTCTGGGTTTTACACTCCTCAAAGATTTTACTGCTTATTCACTTTGGGCTTTAAATGCAGGCTGATGTCTGCTACGTGCAGTATCATCTCTGTTTTATTATACAGTATTGCATTGGTGAAGTGATAAATGCAAAGCAAGGAATGGATGAATGACCTAAGCACTGGGATGGGACTACCAAGGCTGCCAGGAGCCACAGGACTGAATCACAGCAGGGTCAAGCTCCCTCAACTTAGATAAATTAAACCCCACATAATCTACTCTGCAGGGTCTTTCACACAAAGCTTTAGAAAGAACTTGTGCAGATGTTCAAATCTCCTACTACTATTCCTCTTTTAAGTGTCACGGCCATATGTTACTTTGCAGAAAGTCATGGGTTTCCCTTTATCTGGGCCATTACACAGCTACACTTGGCACCTTGACATACAGCAGTCAGCTTGGCCTTGTACTGAGAATCCAGTGGGCATCATGGTTTACTGATATTTCCCTAGCTGTATACTTTGAGTTTGTAGAAGTTTCACCCAGTTTCAACTCATTTAGCAAAACAGAAAGCTTTAGCACCACCACCTCCCCCTGATATGTAGTTATGACTGAAAACAGAAGGTGAGATCCAGTAAAGCAATTAGCAGGCAATCTACTTGCAACAGATCTACTAGATGCCAGGAGATGGATGGCACCAAAAATCAAAATATGTTTCATAAGTTCTATTTTATAAATCAGGATTTTTTTCTCGTTTGTTCTTTACTTTTGAAAATCACAGCTACTAGGTGAACCAAGAGGAAAATTTTGCTACCTAACAACAAAAAAGCTAAATTAGTTACTGAGCACCCATTGCCAAGAGCAACACATTCAAAAGAGGATATGATAATGACAGACAAGTTCTTGCTAAATTCTCTCTCTTCAAAATAAGTGAACAATATCTTAGATTTTTTCACTCATGCTCGAGTCATCTTCCTCCCATAGCAGCTGCTTGCAGCTCTGTCAGTGAAAGCTAATAGAGATATGGTTTCCTGTCATTAATATGGCAGAATCTCCCCACTTTCCAGCTGACAGCATGAGATTTTTATGGCTTCTCATGCCTTTTTCTTTCCTTTGCATTTATTTTTTTTTTCCCTGGGAATTTTGTTCTCTTCCTCTCTTTGTTTCCCCTATTACTGTCTCTTGAGCCAACACAGATTCCTACACCTTCTATATCCCTCTTTCCCCATTATTAGAGATTGTTTTTTTGTTCCAGACAACAATAGAAATGAAGCTATGACAACACAAAGTGACTTCATTTAGTCTAGTGTCTTTCAAACAGATCCAAAACACAATCTGGTGGGTGCACAGCACGGTCTCGGCACTAAGTGACATGAAAAGTTTGCTCCGGCACAGGTAGGGCCTACTCTTGAATATGCAGAAGTCCGTCTGGAGGGCTGCTTTGGGGACCATGCCATGGTGGGACCTCTGGGAAGAGCTGATCCTCCGTTAAGGGTAAAGCTCAGACAACCCAAAACCACATGAACTACACCCACAGAAGGAGATTCCTGCTGCCAGCCCCTGCTGACAGGGAATAAACTTGGCCCTGCGTCAGCCAACAATTGCTATCCATTACGTACACTAAGGGATCAAAAGCATTTTCACTCGAGATTTAAAAATCCTGAAGCCAGGGGACCACAGTTGCTAGAGCTTTGCTAGACTGCTTTGCTACCCAAACTCTACATCTTTACTCATGCAGGCACAAGGCTTTCTGCCTTTCCCATGGGCCCAGCCCAAACCACAGCTGTTGCGTGAGCATAGTCACTACTCACAGAAGAATGACACAAACCCAACTTTCCCTTTTAAGTTAAACAAGAACATTCCTAACATAACTATCAAACCCATCAAAATAGTTACTAATTATTAGGAAATAAAACTTGACCCATCCTCCAGTTTGTGAAATTACCAGAGGACAACAGGCATCATCTAGCAGGAAGTGCACAAAAGTACCTTTGTTCATGTGCTTTGTACTCCTTCATCAAACTCATTTTGTTTAGAAAGAATATTTCTCCTTATTTTCTTTTGCCAGATAAGCCCAGAGCTGGGGAGCTTTTGTAACATGGGCTAGCAAACAATGTAGAGCGTTGGAAAGAAACCATGTTTAGACAGGAACACCACGGATAACAGTGATATTGTGTGTCAGGCAAGAGAAAGGAGGGACTGCGAACTAATAATGACAGAGCTATTTATTACTGAATAACCAGCCTCTAATTTTAGAAACATAAGATCTCCTATTTTCTATTGTTCATTTTAATTAGTATTTTCCCTAAATAGTCTCCCTCTTCCTATATGCTATTTATACAATTGCAAAGAAAATATAAAGTACATGCAATGTTAGCAGAACAGCGACAAAGCGTGCTGCAAGCAGCATGTTAGCTGTTCATTGTCTGGAGCAGGGACAATCTAGAGAATGATATTGTCTTTTGCGACAGGACATTCTTGTTCCCTTTTAGAGAAAATATTCTGCCTTTACTGGCCAAACATACCACCATGTCCCAAAGTCACAGGGCTGAAAGCAGTATATCATACCTTACATGTAGGGTGAAACAGGTAAAGACTTCAGTGAAGAGCAGCTGTTAGCAGCTGCAGGAATCAAGTCCTGATTTTTTTTTTCTCTTTAAAATGTTTTTATTTTTTTTTCCTTACATAGCCAAAGTGCTTGGCAATAGCTCAGAAGCTGGTGCACTGCAAGATACCGCGTCTTGCTGTTTCCTTGCACTTCCTTCATCTGCTGCTGCCACTTGTTTCTTGACATAGGTAGGCAACGAACCTGTAATTTGCTATGCAGAGCCACTCAGCTGCACCCTTATACACATCTGGGAAAAGGGGTATTTCCATCATGTGCATCTAGGGTTCACTCACTCTCAGATTGTCCAAACATGCTATTCAGGATGATTGATGCATTTCCTCTTTCTTTTCTTGAAAGATGGCACAAAACTTTCTGCAAGAAAGGCAAAAAGTCAAGAGAATGGCCAGACATACTGGGTTGCAGCAGAAGTCCACCTCCTCCTGGGCCTTGCCTCCACCACCAGACACAACCAGACGGCTGGGCAGGAGCAAAATGGCTGGTCAAACCTATGCAAATCTTCCTCTTTCAATTACTTTTCATCTCTGTTTTTCCTTAGTGAAGTGCAATTTCTATTCAATAGCACAGATAGGATTCCTGTTCCATGAACTTTCCCCATCTCCACCTGGATTTAACCTTTAGCATCGACCGCATTCTCCTGCAAGGAGTGTCTTATACATGGAACGCCACCATTTTCTGTGCTTACAAGCAGCTCCTGCTAAATTCGTTGTCTATTCACCTATTATCTGCTTGCATTAAGGGTCTTGAAAGCACATTTCCATTTGACTACAACAGCGAATTTGCTATGCACTCTCCAAAAGTCTTGATGTCCTCACTCTGTTAGCATAAACCATCTTCAAGCCAAAACAAAGGAAAATACAGGAAGCAAATCTGGCAAGCCTAAAGGCGAACACAACTAAGTGCATATGGACGCTCCTCCTTTCCTTTTGAGATCATCCTATTCTAAAGAGGTTTTGGAAGTGATAGGTAAGTGATGCTACAGGATTTAGGTCCCTCCGCTCAGTTTCACGAACAAGCTCCCAATCTCACACAGCACTTCCATAGGGAATGCATGCCAAATAGGTTGGACACTGTATGCACTTACAGGTATGTATGGGAAATTAGGATTTTGATCCCAGCATGGGGGATCTGAAAAGAGGATCTATCTACAAACAAATTACACAGATCAATGTAAAATGCTGCCAGTTTCTGAAAACAATCCAAATTAAAGCTTTTAATTTAGTGCCTCTCCAAGTATTATAGATGCCTATCCAAAGAAGGAAACAAAAATCTGTAAGAACAGCATAGATCAGCATACAGGTGCCCCTGGGCTGTTCTGGTCCCCAGGTCCTCTCCTGCCTGTGCTCCCAGGCTGTGAAGGAGAGCAGTTCCCACTGCCAGGACCAACTGCAGCTGGCTGCTCTTCTCAAAGCAGCAGGAACATAAAGTCAGTGCATCACGGGCTGTTTTCCCCTTGGGCAGGGCTGAAACTTGTGTAAGTACTCAGGCGTCTTCCTTCATCGACAGACTCTCTTCAGCAGTCGCCAAAACTGCACTGCTTCTCTGCGAGAGCTGGCAAAAACCAGCTGAATATTCAGTTTCTGTTGTGTTCAGCCATGTTCCTCTACAAACCATCAGTGCCAAGTTTTAAGCAGCTCCATGTGCAGCATTTTGTAAATCACTTCCAGATATGCAAATAGCATCATTAAAACATTTGCATATACCCTTAAGTTGCTATTTCAGGTCCATATGCCCAGGCTGCAGAAGAGGGCAGAAAATAATGCCTCAGCACGGCGTCTGTTAGAAGGGAACGGAACCGTGGGAGCAGAGAGTGGAGACCATCTCCGACTGCATCGTGACACTTGTTGCAGGAGCACCTAGCAGATGACACCTATATTCCATAGAAGCAAAACGCAAAGTGTGGCCTCTTTGCTGTACGCAAGGTGCAGCTGGCATGAGGGAAGGGAATGTGACATTCCCAGTGATGGGGGAACCTGTTCATAGACACACACAAAGGCTCACTCAGCTTTTCACCCACTCAACCCACTGACTAACATTCCTCTGCAAGACTTGGTAGCATCAAGACCTCCTCAGCTCCATAAAATACATTTCTCAAGTTCCTGTGCTGTATTTGTTGAAGGATGCAAGCCACCCATATGCAACCCAGAGTCACGGCAGAGCTGGAGACCATGAGGATCTCTGAGGAAATGAATAAACTGGGGTGGCTTAGCTTTAAGACAGGGCATAGGAGGGCAGCTTTCAAACACATGTAATGCTCCTGCAGAGAAGAAGGGAGGAATCTATTTTCCATGCCCACGGCAGATAGGAGAAGCAGTAATGGGATTAAATTGCAGGAAGAAAGATTAAGGTTAAACATTAGGGGAAATTACTGAACAATGAGTCTAGCAAAGCACTAGAATAGATTGCTTAGGGAGGATGGAGAGTCTCTGTCACTGGAGGTCTTGAAGAATAGATTAGACAAGTGTCCGTCAGATATGACAGGTACAGTGGTCTTGCCCTAAGGCAGAGAGATGGGCAAGTTGGCCCCTTGGGACTCCTGCCTGTTCTGCAGCCTGTGCAAACAGCCATTGAAGTAAGAATCTTATGTGTGCGAGTTCACGAGCTGCAAAGATATTTTAAATAACATTTTAAAGTTACTAAAAAATACAGTAAAAATTATAGCCCTCTTGGAATAAAAATCACGTGCACTTTCAGTTGCAGTATTTATCTCACTGTCTGCTCTACTCATCATTTCACAGCCCTGATTTTCACTGTTTTAAGTTTTTGTACCATCAGTTTTACTCTGATGTGCTCAAAGTTATAAGAGTCATAAAAAGTCAATTTTGAAAGATTAAGGTTTCTAGCAGGAACATTTTAATTATTGCTTTTCCTGAAAGGAAAACATCAGAAAAATAAATGAATCCAATGATCACATGTAATGGGAAAATATAGATTCTTTATTTTATGTTTGCCCAATCATCTTCAATAAATGCTAGAGTTACATACTTCATTCACTGAAATCATAAAACAGACAAAAAAAGACTAATGCTGTCAAATTATTTGTTGAAAAAATATTTCTTAGCCCAACTGTACAGCAAAATGTACATATTGATCCTGTAAACTCTTCAACACTATGTTCATAAGAACCTCAATTAACTGGTCCTAATGTATTATCCTTAAATTATAATATACACTATAATGTGCATATTTGGTTGGATAACATGGCCAAAGTCGCTATCCTGAAAAGGGAGAAAAAACTGCACTGCACACATTAATAGAAAAAAATAAATGAAATTCTTTTTCCAGCTTCTTATTCTCCCAGGATCCAGCAGCTGTTACAAAACTGAGTATTACTAGTCATATTTCTGAAGAAGGCTAAACCAAGCCTGAGCAGCTCACCTCATCCCACGCAAGGGATCTGAGTCTGGAGAAGAAGCTGTCAGAGATTTTGGATGTGTTTAATTCAATGAGAATTTTCCATCCACTCCCATGAAGCCAAGTTTTCTCCCCAGATCTGCTGTTGCTCCAACAAGTGAGGCGTGCTGTCATGTGGCTTCCCTTACTCAGACGTACAGACCTAACACAGATGAGTCTATTTATGGCTGATTAGAAAGAAGTCTACAGAACAGAGTCCTGGAGAAAAGTACCAACACGATTTGCCAGTGCAGTCAGGTGCAGACCGTAACCTGGAGGGGGACCTCCAATGCAAAATCAAGCACTTTGCAGGACAGTATTTGTGATAGGAGTAAAACAGTTTCAGACCAATGACCAAAGAAAGCTAAGCAGGCTAGGGGAGCTAATTTGTGGCTTGGACATTCATGTGGAAAGGACTGTGTCAGGTTTACTGCAATAGTCATTAAATGAGTAGCGACTAGCATAGCTCCTGCAGACCATCACTTCTGCCCGTGTACAAAGGATTGAGCATATATTAGTTCCTTCACACAAAACCACACACTGTCGTTGTTCAGTTATTCCACCTGAACTAATAAGATATAACCGTTCCAAAATCCACCCTGCCAATTTTATAAACAAATCTTTAAACCTCAGCCACAAAACATCCACAGAAGAAACACTCCTGCCTTACATTAATTCATTCACGTCAGCCCATTGAAGAAAATGCAGTAAAGAATGTCTGCTTCAAATCTCCAACAACCCAACTCAAAAATCAACCACTGCCCTCAGAATACTAAGCCCACTGCTGCCAAGAGGAAGATACCAACTCACTACTTCATGGCAGCACTTCTACCCTACAGGCATACTTTGTAGACAGGCACATTTTTCTTGTTTTAAGAGTCCAAGACAACAGGAAGGTACACGAGTGATAACAAGCCTAAAAAGATGAGGCTGAATTCTGGAAGAAGGGATTTCAGAGAGATGAGCATTCCCCTCCACTATCCCTGCAAGAACAGAGAAAGGTGCAGAGTCCTCAAGCTGATCTGCATACATTTCTTCTGTAATCAAAGNATGTCTCAACAGCCTCGCCAAGAGACTTAGAATATTTAAAAAAAAACAAAAAAAAAAAAAAAAAAAGAACCATACACACACAGAAAAACATAGTCACTGTTGAGCAAAACTAAGTAATTCATAATAAATGTTACAATTTTGTCCAAGACTTTAAATTCGTAATGCCTCAAATTCTTTGAGCCATGTCCTACACGAGAGGTTCGGTATGACACATCCTGCGGGTCAGCACAGTCTTCTGCCTGCGCTAACAGGCCCTAGCGGATAGCAAAAGGGATTTCAAATTGGCCTTTCAAAAGAAAACACGATTCAGATTACTCATCTAAGAACACTAGTTATGCAAGTTTCAGTGTCAAAAAAGAGTTTCTGGAGAAAAATTGATCTGTGAAAACATTATAATTAGTTCTCCAATTAAAGCAACAGTAGGAGTAGGCATGTTTTCTAAGAACTGGGCTTTGGTAGGAAACTTGGTCAACAAGCAGAAGATTTGGCCACAGAGGCCTGACCAAACCCTTCCTGAGCTGGTACATATATACAAATAATCCAAACAAAACTTCTGTAAACTCACATTCCATGGCTGATTCACTTAGCAGTCAGTCAACGTTCAAAGCCTGATATATTTACTAGCACTTGGTGGAGAGTTATGCTGGTATTAAGAGAAGGAGATTTTTTGTTGTGTACAGAACAGGGGCATCACTGCCAACAAGAGTTGCTGAGCCAGCTAGACCTCTGTTGTGGGACAGAAAAGAAGGTAAAAAAATATGCGCCTTGTATCTGGCCACAAGCTTGGAGAAAAACATCAGAAAGGTGCCTGTAAGACTGATAAAGAAGAAGATGATAAAAAATGAAATGGAATGAATCAGTGAAGAAGATACTAGAAGCATTAATACGATAGGAAAAACACCCTATTAGTAACAGATCTTTCAAAACGCCCTGATTTTAAAAAGCAGTTTTTAACAATGCTACAAACATCTCGAAAGTTAAAAAGGATGATTTCTCTTATTCTCCATATCCAGTTATTACCATATCATTTAGCACAGAGTAAAGACCCATCGGTTTAATTATACAGCTAAAGACAGGTGGTTGTTGTTGTTTTCTTTGATGATGATGCACTGTAACAATAAACAGGTCTGTTGTTTTAAAATTAGCATATGGGTTCTTTCTTTGATGATACAACACCTGTGGTTAGAGCATGCTGAACCAGAGAAAATACCTCCTGGAAACATCTCCACAGACTTCAGATTTCAAATTTAGAACAACAAAAGCTCCACTTGAACCCCTTGTTGTTGGAAGGAACAGCAATTAATTATTAAAAGGGAACCAAAACATTACCATCAATCCTGCTGACAAGGGGTTCTTGGTGGTTACAGTGGACAGGGACAATTATACACATATCACAGGGCTACAGACAACTTCTGAATTACAATTAAACCAAGAAACTCACTACAAATATCACAGATGAATACCACCGAAAAACATTATCAGGACTGGCTTGAAACATATGTTGCATTAGGGCTGGGAGGAAAATAAAGCGTACACCAACTTCAGAAGAGATGTCTGCACAGGCAATTCTTACAAGTATAAAAAAAAAAACCCTGCAATTCTGGAATCTCAGCAAAGAAATCACAAAATATATATATGTACATATATATATATA
>VXAV01008286.1:23094-39442 GCA_013399715.1 Alectura lathami
CAACAATAATACAGAGTCCTGTTAGGAATTTTTCAAGTGTTCACTAAGAGAAATGCAGACTTGTGTTTTTTGTTTGTTTGTTTGTTTGTTTTCTGATGAGATTGTCGTGGCCACACTGATGAATGGATCAAAAGAGGACAAAAGGGGCCTCACAGATGCACTGCAAACTGAGCAAGCTCTGCTACTTCAGATGAGCTACCTTGGCTTGCCCATCATCTGCATCAATCTCACCATCTCACTGGCAAAACCATTTGCAGAAGATACTCTTCATTCAATCCACTGCGAAACAGGGATAAAGAACAACAAGGAGAAAAACAATCGAAGCAGAGAAATTATAAATCAACTGGAGGGGAAAAAAAAAAAAAAAAAAAGAGCATCCTTTGAGGCTGACTCTGAAATGAGACACTACTTGGTATTTTAATATCAAGCAGGGAAAAGGTCCTGGGTATTTTCTTTAATGGTTTAAATTGTATTTAGAGAGAGGTACAGGAAGCAGTAAACTCCAACTGAGCATATATGTAAGACCAATTGGAAGTGACCTGTCTCTTCTTCATGTTAGCAAAACCTTGGGTGAACAGAAAAATGACTGAAGTACCATCTGCACAGAGAAAATGGGGAGGAATAACAGAAGAATAAAATTGGAAGGTGGTAATTAAAGACATGTGAAGAAATCCTATAAATATAGATTCAAAGATGGAAAATGCAGCAAACAAACTTCAATAGTTGGCATTTTTTATTCTCAGTCCAGGTTTCCTTCCATCAGTGGATCTCAAAGCAGTTTACAAATATTAGCTGATGAAATTTGTTCTTCTGCCAAGTTCCCATTGACAAAAATCACATCTGTTAATGCAACCGAGTACTGGAACAGAGTTTAGTCATGAAGGTCTGAGAAGCTTTTGAATGTTCACTTTCAAAATACTGTCTCCAAATGTCCCCAGAGTAGCTGACCTGGGCAAGGAAGGCTTGCAGACTGCTCTCAGAAAGTAGAAATTCCATCTGCAGGGAATCTGGATCAGCCCTCCAGTGTCCCAGTAAATACCAAAGCACTGATCACTGAGAATAACTCGTGTATGACAGCGTACATCTAGTGTCCTTTATTTCCTGGTTAAGAAGAGAAAAAAATAGCTCATTTTGCAGTTACAGCATGCTCTAAGTTAGCTGCTCACATCCTCATCTGGTGCAACACTTTATCCTGCTGATTTCAGTAGAGAACTTCATACCGGTTGAAGATCAGGATAACTATCACTTACAAATGTCTCCAAGTACGGAGTTTTGGTCTCAGTACACAGAATTTAAGACTCATTCCTTCACAAACTGTTTTAGATAGCCTGTGTTAAAACAAAATAAATAGGATATAGCCTGCAATGGCATTAATAGTGTTCTGTGATAATACTGTCTCAACACCATTTGCCACCTTTACTACAGCCTCTTTTTGCCATGTTCCATTCTTCCAGAGAATAAAAT
Source organism: Alectura lathami (assembly GCA_013399715.1). NCBI lineage: Eukaryota > Metazoa > Chordata > Aves > Galliformes > Megapodiidae > Alectura > Alectura lathami. Next base: position 24,559 of record VXAV01008286.1, read on the forward strand.
CTATAATATGTAATAATTTAGAATTAATATCTTGATTCCCTAGATCCTTTAATGAATTCAAATGCACCTAGGGAATCTAACCAAAGACATCTGTTCATGAATAGCAAGAATTATTACCAAGTCCTGGTGGAGAAGGCAAGATGCCATCTCTTCCCAAAGTACCTCCCAGCTGAGAAATCAACTGTCTCCTGGCTGAATATTCCTGTGTCAAGGTTTTACCGTGTTATGTCTCCTGGGGTTACTTGCTCACAAGAGCTTCCTCCCAGACTTTTACACCACCCAGAAAGAAGGGAGACGAGCATAGTGTTATTTTGTTGTCAAGCTACACGTGCATGCAACCTTTATAACACAAAACATCCTCGGCCTCAATTAATACTAATTACTACTCCAAAGTTTCACAAATCCCTTTTTAATCATCTTTGGGTTTAACTGATTTACCCTAAACCCCTCTGTCTGCCAAAAAATTAACATTTCATTAGACAAATCATAACCTACTCCCTATCCTCTGAAATCCAACCCATCTGGAAATATTCTACCTTATCAAATGTCAGACTTCCACAGTATAATGGAAAACTATTTTATTTAAAAACCACACATACACACACATACTGAGTATGATATGTATCTGTAGTTATAGACGCAATCTAGAAATACCACCACACCCATCTACCTCCCACCATTCTCTACATTCCAAAGATGTCCAGTGCCTTAACCAGTTAATGTTTTGCTTCTTTCTCACTCTTTGCAGATCTTCTCTCTCCCCTTCCAAACATCCATCACAGATTAATTTACCTCCACTGTCAGAGATGTAAACCATCATCAGCTTGTTATATTGAAGAGGTTAAATGAAACTTTTGACATGACTTGTGTTTAAAATCCATCTTTAGCTGATGGCATGTCATCAGCTAGAAAATGTGTAATCAGGAGAGCAGACCTGAAAGTCTGAAAAGCCAGAGAATGTAAAGTTCTGTTGGAGGTTTTTCTTTTTCTTTTTTTTTTTTTATTTTAACAAGTTTTAAAATATTTTTTTTATTTTTGGCTTTAAATGTGGCTATGGTCTGAACAGTGACTGTGTAAAAATGGCACATTCCTACTCAAAAGATCTGCTCTCTGTGTGCATTCTGAGAAAAAAACATCCTGCTTCAGAAAAACCCTGGACCAGATCTCCAGCTGGTTAATCCAGCTGTGGAATTTCAACATCAATTCAAGACCTGTCGTGTGTTTTCCTGCCTTGTATTTTCTTAGACACACTTAACTAATACATATGTAGAAACACTATTTTTAATCTTTCTTTAAATTGCCTTTTTTTTTTTTTCTTTATTTACAAGCTCCTGTTGTGAAGCTGTCAACAATGCATCTGGTAGTACATGGCAGGATGGGACTAGCATCTCACTTGTACACATACAGTCAGTATTACGTGCAGGTGTAAGGAGTAACTTGGTGATTTCCAGCGCCTGCCACATTCAGACTTATGCAGTTGCAGGGATTGTGCCTAAATTCTGCTTGAGGTCTTATTACCCCAAGAGGGACCTTGGCTGTGCCTTGACATCCCAAGTGTCTGTCCCAGTTCAGTCTCTTTCATAGAAGGATAAAGCAGAAATTGCAATAAGCTTCTCTTTACCTTCAGATCTGGGTCCAAACACTAAGCCAGGACCACCTAACTCCCTCTGCAACACTCCTCTGCCTTCATCACAATGATTATCTCGCACCTGAAGAGAGACAACTTACCCAGTGCACTGCAGGGCCGGGGAGGCCTTAGCGCTTTAGCCTTAGTGCACAAAGCCACTTTTTCAGCTCAGCCCACAATGGCTCTTATTTAGGTACCACAGACCCTGCTTCAGCCTCCACATCCAGCAATGCAATAAACGTGCAGACTTACAAGGTACCAGCTCCACATGCCTCCTGGAGCTCTCCCTGCAAGCTTGCTAAGGAATCAACGAGCACAGAACACCAAAGGACCTATTCCCACTGATTTCCAAACTACAGCTGTATCTGACTCTTGCACAGGTTTCACCTCTGGCTCCTTGGTCCTGACTCTTCACTTCCAAGTCATCATTTTACCTGTGAAGCACAGTTTAAGGATGTTCAACCATTGTTTGATGTTGTACACATTCTGATACTTTTGGTGTTTTTCATGCTTTCTGACTCACTCACTCCATAGTACTTGCATTCACCACTAAATTATCCCAACCCATTTCATTAAAATATCTCATCATCAGGCATATTATGCTCCACTTTCTACCTTTTTTACCTTGTGAGGATTGATTAAATCAGCATGATGGTAGCTAAGCAGTGTTTAGGACTCAGTGTGACCACATCTGATTTGTTCATAAAGGATTTTCCTTTCTCTGGATGTCAGAGGGGTGCAACTTGATGTTCAGTTATTAGTGCCTTTTCTATTTAGCAAATCAACTACTGAAATTGTTCCAGATTAGTTTGTTTAATCAAAAGTGCCAGATAAAATGAACACAATATTGTCAGAAAGAGAATTTAAAACTGTGCCACTGTGCCAGTATTAGGTGCTCCAAGGTAATTCTTACAGTTTTGTTGCATCTTGTGACAAACTTACAATTACAATACCTTAATAATAATAATACCTTAAATTTATACAGTAGTTGTTCTCCAGAACTATCTGAAGGCACTTTAGTGCCTATATATAGTCATTACTTCACCTACCAGCAAACTGCAGCTGCCTTAGCGATGCAACAAAACACTTTCAGCTCTCTGCATCCTTTCAAATGTGGTGGGAAGAGAAAATGAAATATACATAGTTTTGGGTGGGCAGCTAAGTACATACAGGACTGAACTCCAGGAGAATATTCCCAGGACAGCACAGCCGCATCCTGGTCAGCCTCTCCACATCTTGCCACATGTCCCAGGTGCCTGGCATTATTATGTTTTCAATGCACAGAAAATAGCTGTTGTCTTTTTTAGTGGAGTTGTCTCAAGCTGCAGCACATCCATGATAATGCCTGCAGGGCTAAATTGCACCACAAAACCCTTACAATGAGTGTGTCTTCTCCATCAAGTCAGTCCACAAATTCATGGTTTCCTGATTTTTGCAATTCCAAATTTTCCGTGAGTTCAGTTGTTTTTATGAAAATTTGCACCAGAATTTAAGCCTTTTACCATGTGCTTGTCACTAACTGCTTCTCTGATAGAAGTGGGAAGATTTTATCTTGTTTCTAAGTCCCCACTTGCAAAAATACCTCTTTTCTGCATGCAAACAGCAGAATTTGTTGAGCGAGAAGCCTTATTTCTGCATGTGCTCTCTCTCCCACCCGCCAGAGTCCCTACATGGCTACTCGGTTTCTTGGCTACAGCAGACACCAGCAAGTTAACAACATGTCCCCCTACATGCTTGGCGAGGATCCACGACGTATCTGCTGGCCCATTCTCCTGCTTGAGAAATGCTAAATAGCATTGCTGGCATTTACATGTCTCTCATCACTTGCAATGCCATCGGCCCAACCCTCCTCTCTCCTTCCCGTCGCTTACCAAAGCAGCTGCAGCGCCCGAGGATCGCCGTGCCCCGAGCCCACTTGGTAATTCAAGCAGCAGGTTTGAATGGCCACCCCTGCTGGCAGCTCTTTTCTGGGGACAGAGATCTGCAGAGTGGAAGACTGGTGTTTGGTGGAGGGGCCACTGGAGATCCAAGGCAAATAACTCGGACACACCATGATTTACAGCACTTCTAACAGGTAATCTACAACAAGGAACTGCCTCAGCCTCGAGAAATAGATGTGTAACACAAACTAAATGCTGTTTCTGGTCACAGTGGTAGAATTAATCCTCCGGAGGGATGCAATGTGCTCTGGAATGTGGCGAGAAGCCTGGGATCAGATGACCCAGCTGCTCTTCTAGGTGCCGTGCTGGCACCCTGGGCAGGTCCTTGTAAAACCTCTGTCCCCTTTTGTCTCCCCACAACCTGAAGTGTTTGCTGAGTTAACTGCGAACTACTTTGGATGCGTGCAACCAATGCAGTTGGAGCAAGGATGCGTTTAACCTTTTGTGCTTGGCCTTAACCAGAGAATAACACACTCAAGGCATCGTTCCCCACAATCAAGGCATATGCAAGAATATTACAGCAGTGGGAAAGTGCTTGCTTCAGAGCTCTTGTACCTGTTGGAACAAAGCTCTGTGGGATTTTTATGAATGGTTTGGCAAATCTGAGCCCTAGGCATGTACATGGCACCCTTCTGAGACACCGCTCACACCAGTTAGGGAGATAGCTGCATTGGTAACTCACAGTGTGCACACTTTGTATTCAGCTGAGGGTATGAGCTAGCACAGACACAAGTGGCATTCGGTCCCGTGGAGGTGCTAAAACCATGTCGGGGCACCTGACACCGGTGCTCTGCAAGCAGCGTCATGGGAGGACCAGCGCTTCCTCCTAACAGAGCAAGACCTGTGTGATTAACTCTTACAGGAAGGCTGCGTTGTGCTGGGAGGTAATTTTACACTGGCATTGATTTGAGGTGCAATTTGAAATTCATGACAATCTATGTAAATGTGCTTGAGACACTGAAGAGACACACAGTGCAGATTATGTGTGACATCTTAAGAGCACACAGATTTTTTCATAAATACTCACACGTCTGCCTTTTAGACATCCTGGACGTACTCCGCTCTCAGGTTACATCCATCACATTTAAAATAACTCCTGTGATTATATCAATGAAAAAGAATTTATTTTGGTTTCTAATTCTATCTGCAGATTTAATAATCTTCTCCATGTAAACTTAACGGAGGATAAGAAATTTAAGGGTCACAGGTACTGATCATCCATCTTTTAAATTAGGAAATACGAGGGGAAATGGAAATGGTAAAGAGGGGAAAGGAAAGGCTGGAGAAAGAGGGGAGGAAGCGGCACCCTCTCCTTTTAACAATGCTTTCCCCATTTCTTCCTGTGCGTTGATAAGGTTGTTTGACCACAAACAAGAGTGGCGATATTCTGCTGCTGCTTCTTGAATTTACATTTACACCTTAACACCATAAGGCCTTCCAGATGTCAAGAAAACATCCAGGAAGAGTTAGGAATAGACACTGACATCCTAAAGCAGACAGTGCTGACACTGTAGATAACCTTCAAGGGGTTAAATCCGAAGCGAGTTACAGAAAGAGGTTCTTTCATGAGTGAGATAAATATGACTAATGTACTTTTACTAGAGACAGTTAAAAATAAAACCTTAAAAAGAAGAAAAACATGTATTCATTTTACACGACAGACACTATTATTTCTACGTATTTCAGATTCATTTGCAAGTTAAGAAAATTGTGATTGAAAAAAATGTTAGCAATCACATTACAAGCAGAAATTCTACAGTGTTGAGTCATAAACTGCCCCCTTGCCTCAGCTATATTACGCTCCAGAGTTAAATCTATTCTTGAGCTTTTTCTTCACCTCATTTAGCAGTGGGTATATCTTTTGGATTAATTAGAGCAATCCTCTCATTCAATAATAGTCAATTGTTTTCTGTTCAACCATTATGCATAATTGTTTTCCTTGATCCATACAAATGCCGGCTATTTTTCATGCTTAATTAACCGCCGCCCCCCTACACCCCCGCGCGGGGCCGGGCGCGGCCGGATCCGGATCCGGCGGGGCCGGTGCCCGCCCGCTCTGTACCGAGCGCCGGTGCCGGCAGAGGGCAGCCAAGCAAGAGTAATCCCGGCCGCCCGCCCGCCCGCCGGGGAGCGGGACGCTCGCTGCAGGTATTTGCCGGATCAAACCGTTGTCCTCAGAAGATTTTTTTTTTTTTTTTTTTTTTTTTCTTTCTTTTTTCCCTCCCTCCTTTTTCTTNTTTTTTTTCCCTCTTTTCCCTCCCTCCTTCCTGACAAACGTATCGTTGGCAGGCCAGCTCACTGCTTGTTTCACCAGCTCTCCACACCTGAATAGGAGGCACTGCTTTTCTGAGATAGCTGATGAGATATTTAAGAGACATGTCTGGAGGAGGAGGGGGGGGAGAAAAAACAGGAAAAGCCACAAACGGAGTGGTAACTAGTGTTTGCACAAGCTTCCAGTCTCACTGCACGATCTAGCTCTAATAAACAGCAGAAATAAAGTCATGCTTTTTATCTCTAAATTATAACAGCAAACAAAGGAGGATTTATTTTTGCAGCAGAAGACCCGCTGGTTAAATCCTCGCAGGAGGACTAAGAGCTAAGGCCCAACCGTGAAAGAACTCATCCACAAGGACTGATACTTCTGTGGCTATCCTTAAAGTTACACCTGTATGTGTTCCTACAAGTATTTATGCACACAAACAAACCTGTAAGAATACATACACAAAATGTCTTTATCCCACTTACTAAATAGAAAATTCCAACTGTTTAAAAATTCTGTGTGTTCATATATATTTGTATATTTATATTATTCCAAGGAAAAACTATTTTTAAAAAATTAGATTTCAGCCATCAGAAATGAATATAGTACGTACGACAGCAAAATAGCACTTGGGCATCATCCTAAGGAAAAGTGTTCTGAATAGAACCAAAAGTCAGAAATCAATCTGCAAGGCTCTCCAAACTGCTGTTTTGATTAGCAGAGTTAGGATAGACAGTACATCTTCCAAGCTATTTACTTTGATGTGATGCTTGCTGTTTTCTTACTCTTCAACATGAAGTTTTAGAAAATACAAATATGTATTGGTTTGAGCAACCAGATCACTAATTAACACTGCACAGCTTGACCAAAACGACCACCTGAGACCCTATGTTCCACCACCTCCCCTTCACTGTGGTATCTACCCTCTCTTCAGGGCTGGATCCTGCCCCACATGCCCCAAGCCCCAGAGGGCTGCCCCTCCCCATAACACCAGCCAGGGAAGCAGAGCAGGGCAGGATGTGACCTGTGCCTGACAGCCATGTGCTTCACCACCAGCCTTGTCTTGTGTTCATTCTCAGCAAACAGCCTCCACCTCCTCCCAAGGTCTCCACACTTTGGTTTTGCCACACCATTTTTTCTTTAAACCACCAAGCCCAGTTCTTGGCTCTCTTGGGCTGTGTTTAACTGCACTAAGTGCTTCCTGGTTGCAATTAAAAGACCTTACCTCTAACACTGCTTTAAAGCTTCATCTGTGGGGATCTGCAAATTGAGGCAATCCATAACCTCCCTGGGGCCTGGTGGGGCTGGTGTCATCCCACTGCACCCTCCAGCACTTGTAGAGGCAGTCTCTGGGCCATCACCAGCCCTTGAATGCTAGCCACAAATGTGGCCTTGTTCTCACAATACCACCAAGTTATTCCAGATTTCATTCAGTTCTGGATGGGAATTCTGCAAACTCCACAATTACTTTACAGGTCCACGAAGCCGCCACTAGGTCAGCCCCTCAGCATCAGCTCATAGAGGATGGTGGTTGTTGTCAGTTTTTGTTTGTTTGTTTCCTTTTTACAGAAACCTCTAAGTAGTAGACAAAGCTACTGTCTAGAGAATGTTTTTACAGAAGTGGAAGTCATCAGTGCAAGGCTAGTTTTTAAAACCTGCTTCTAAATTGCTTGGAACATTAAACAATTATTTATGAACACTTGAAACATTAGCTGTTCCACTTGAAACCATTGGCAGGGCTTTAATAACAGCCCAGGCAATGCTCTGGAAGCAACACCGAGGACTCTCGCTAGTCACAAACCCTTTATTTCATTTTTAAAGCTGCTGTAGCTATGCACCAAAATTAAAAGGTTTATCACTATGATTAAAACAAAATCTCATCACCAGTATGAGCATCTATTCCCTTCAATGCTCCACTGAGACATTCCCCTCACTCCCTGACTATTCGGCATGGCTTTGCTTTTACAATGCTTCTTCCTAAAATGAGTTACTCCTGCAGAAATCTCAACTGCCCTCTCTCCCAGGACTTGGGTGGATTTTCACATCAAGGAGGCCAATTGACACCAGGTTAAATAGATTTCCTAATCAGGATTGCAAGCTCTTTGATAATGCAAGTACCCTAAACTTGTTTTATTTATTGAAAAAGAAAAATCTTTCTCATAAGAGAGGGAAAGGGGAATTCAATGACAGATTGCTCAATGACAGGAAATACTGCATTTACTCAACTTTGTGCTTTTGTTTTTGTTTTTCTTCCCTGCAATCCATCTTTGCCAGGGAGAACTAGAAGAGTTTTTATTTTTACTAGTATGAAGACCTCCCACCCCAGAGAAGAATCCCATCACGCAGGGTGCAGCACAAGCAATCACTCCTGTGCCAGAGATGGTAAATTTAAAGGAACAGGAAAAGAAGAAACTTGTTTGTTTACAGTACAGAAAGTGTGGCATGGAGAGGGTGAGAACCAGCTGTGGTGATGCGTGCTCATCTACTGGAGAAGAAACAGATTCTTCGCCAGTCCTTCTCTGGTATTTCCAAGAAAAATGTAATCCAAAATCCTAAGCTTGCCCTACACAAAGGCCTGAGGAGGGAGAGGTTTCACAACCATTTTGTAGATTTAATAGGTTTTTAGTCAAACAGTTTTTAGCCAAGATGCAGGAAAGCTCTACGCCTACTCCTGGCTTGGTAGGACGTGCCCAAACCCCTCATCAGCATCCAGATGCTGAGCAGGGAACATATGCCATCCTCCCCCTTGTGGTTATGACATTGCTCATGATTAGTTTTCCTTTTATATTATTACTTTTTTTTTCTCCTCCACTTGGGGATGGAGGAATGCAGAAAGATGTTTCCCACCTTGACAGAAGGTGCTGCTGGCACTGTGGGTAGGGAGCCAAGCAGTGGTCACTCGACCACGTGTGCTGAAAACAAGGCTAACAGAAAAGGTCATGTTCAGCCATGTCTAAGGAAAAGCAGGCAGCATGGTGTTCAGAAATAATCAAGGCAGAAAAAGCATAAAGAATCTAAAAGACATGAATGCCTGAGGAAATGCAGATTTTGGGGAATCTGTGAGTAAACAGGCATATGACTGACTGAGCCAAAATATATACAGGATTTCACAATATTGAAATCATGTATCTTTGTGTTCTTAAAAATAAATTAAAACTATACCAAGACTTACACATGGGGAGCTGACGCACACTGGGTGCTACTAAACCCAGAGCCAACGGCTTCATCCTGCAGCCCCTGCCCAGACAGACCCAGAGCAGCGCACAGCCCCTGGGAAGCTTAACCACAGCCACCGGTGGGAGCAGAGGTAAGCCAGCTGTGAGTTTTCAGCTCCCACATGAAGAGCCGTAGATGTGTTTGGGAATCACAGGACAGAACGCACGTTATCTGTTGTGGACCTGGTGCCCTCTTTTTAAGATGGCTGTTAACTTGCAAGAGCTACAGTGGTAGAGGATTGTAAAAATGATTTGATGGTATTCAGTGATATTGCTACGAGCAACAGGGAAAGACACATTTGAAAAAGTGGCTTGCAGTCATTTATATACCTCCTTCCACACGTTAACCATTTTTACTTGCAATAACCATGCATCAGTGCTCTTGCTGCATTATCTTATAACTCGTTTTCTTCTTTATGGTCCTTTGTGGACACATTTTCACCTGCTCAAATCTCTGCATATCTGCTAGGAAAAGAATGTGACACACATACAAGTACTCCGTCCTACGTTATAAATATATTAGGGACATACAAATGTCATCACAACCCTCAAATGCAGCTTCACTGGCTCCTGCTACAGGGCGATATTGCATCTTGCTTGAAGCGCACCAGCCAGAACTCGGGAAGGTTTCTAGGTCTGGTGCTCTTCTTGCAGCCAGGTAATTTGTTACTCAGAGTGTACTGAGCTTAATAAAAGAGCAGTTTGTTCTTTTGTAACTGTTCACTGCTATGCTAGTTATCCCTGGAGAGATGTAAAGACCAGTTTTCTCCTACCGACAAAGGAGAGGGTGATTTTCTTGTTGCAGCTCTGAAGTTGAAACCCTGGACTTACAAGGCTGCCAACAGCTGTGTAAAGGAAAGCTGAAACTTTACCAGAATAAGTGAGATTGGCCATGTAGATCCAGTGCAATATTGTTGTAAGCCATGAATCAACAACCAAAACATAAACAGCTGTTTGTGTTTCCTCTCCCTTTCCACCTTAGGCCCATTCACTCCTTCCCTCCGAACACCTCTGTAACTTCTTGGAGGTGTTGGTCCCAACACATCTTGCTCTTCCCTGATGTAATTATATGGATAACAGAAGTCACCTCTTAGGCTTTGAGTCATCTATCATTATTCTTATTGACTTGGAAGAGATTTTGAATCCTACATTATATTCTCAGAAAGATCTCAGCCATTCTCTAGACACCTGTAGTCACTCTGTGGTCAGAACTCAGCATCCAGAGAGGTATATTCTTTGGAAGCCTGGCCATAGCTGCTGCAGCTGGGGACATTGGCCTCAATGCTTGTTAAAATCCCTACCCCAGCTTCAGGCATGGAAAAAGAAAATAGATACATCTGAATTAGGTTCAGGCTGAAAGCACAGCTTACTTCTCTTGTAGGACTCTTCTCAGGTGCCCCTAATCTCCCTAGTGCATGGGTATTTTGAGCTTAAGGATGGTCTTTTCAGAATGGCAAGCAGTGTACAGTGACATTCCCATTTTTCATGGGGTCTCTGTGCTGTAGCAGTAGTCATGTCTTCTAACAATGGGTGGGAAGATTGCTTGAGATTTCAGCAAGGTTTTGGGAATACACACTGTAACAAGAGGCTGGATTCCTACCTTTTCCTGCATCCTTGGTAATGCAGTTCTTGCAAGCACACAAAGCAGGGAAAGCCTTACACCTATGAGCAGTCCATTGAGGACAGACGAGGTCTATGCAGATGTATCTGAAAATGCTGGATAAAGCACCTACACAGCAGCCAGGACTTCCTTGTCTACTTGCATTGCATGTCCTTAAGGACTGCCTACTGCGGGAGGTTTTCCTAAAGGGGTGGACTGAAAATGCATGAGTGGCTGTGCAGCAAATTGTTTTATCAATGATTTCATTTGCAGCCTAGAAATATCAAAATGCTTTGCAATTCAAAATGTTAACACAAAAACAGTCTTAGGCCCAGAGAACTTATAACCTAGAACTGAAGGCACACAGAAAACAAAGGGAATGAAACAGATGCTTAGGGTGAAGGCGTACAGAATAAATTAAAATTAACCTAACCTATTTCAGGACACTGAATTCTAGCTATGGCTCATTTCTTTCCTAGCAATTGAGTTGTAGCCCACTTGTTCATGAAGGAGCCAAGGCCTTCATGTTACTATGTAGGTTTTAGAAATCAAAATATCAGCAGCACATGAATTAGTTGGATTTCCTCTTGTGACACGCACATTTGATTCTTAAGAATGCTGGAGGCTGAATAAAGGTTAAAAACTCAGAAATAATATTGTTCCTGCAACTTTTGCAAAAATCTTTGAGAGATGAATTTAGCAATATGTGGCTTTTAATGGTGTTACATTAAACAGCAGGATTTCCATATGGCGTGAATCTGCTGAATTGTATTGAAGATGGGGATTTTGTTCCAAATTTCTATGGCATTCTGTGATTGTGTCATTAGATACCCGCAAGCCTTTGCTACAATGAAGAGTACAGAATGTGCCAAGTAAAACAATCTTGAGTGTGGCTTCCAAGGGAAAATACTGAAACTAAGGTTTAAAATTTCCTAGCCCCATTTTCTTTGCAAGGCAGTGAGTTCTTTTTGTTAGAAAAGGGTTAAATGGAAATGTGTCGTTTTCATAATAACAATGTGTTCTATATTGAAATTTGTTCTTCGCTTCTTTTCTTTTCAGTATAAGTGTTGGTGTGTATGAGTGATATGAGGATAAGTTTGTGAGGGCAATTACCCATTATTGTTGAGTAGCTGAGTAGTCCCCTGAGCAAACTCATGCATAATTTGTTTGTTCATAAGATACTGCAGAGCTGAGGCTGCAGTATCTTCTATACCCCAGCTTATGGGAAAATGGAAGCTTTTTCCCACTACTCTGCATTTCTTACCCTATTGTTTGAACTCTGATCATCCTTCTTGCCCCTCTATTATGGGTACCTTCGCTGAATAGGAATCATATATCAAGTGGGTGAAGGTCAGAAATACATCATATAAAAGGGGAAACAGTGAATTCCTTTTACAAGATTCATTATGATAATCATGTCCAAATACATTATTAGCAGCGTTAAAGAAATCCTTTTCTAATTTATTATTGTGCCTCTTCCTATCTGCATATCCTTGTTATCTAAGAGAAACAGTGTGGTCTGCAAAGCTGAGGTTACAAACGTGCAGTGGTCTTGGGAAAGACAGGACTGGCTTGAGATACAACTTCAATGTTAAATAATTTTCCACTTTAAAAAAAAACTCTAATCTTTCCTTGCATGGTTTTCTCCCCTTACAGCTCTCTCTTCCCTTATCTGTGAGAGGACTCGCCCTTTCCCTCAGGTAGCAGCATCCCTATTACCTCTTTCCCTGACACACACACACACGAACAGTCATTTCTTGCTTTACTGATCAGCTCTTCTGCAGCTTCACCCTGGAGAAGCCCCACAATTTAAGTGTTGCTGTCTGCAGCCCTTCTACTCCAGAGCTGCATGTTTAACACTGTGCTGTCTGGGCAATGTGTTTTGTTATTAAAATGACTGTAATGGGAATGTGAGCAGTTCAACATGATCCTGAAGAACTAAGACAAGTGCGTGCCTGGATTTTTAAGGGTTCCCCCCTCCAACATCTTTAATTTTTCAGCCAAGATAGTTCTACGATATACTACAAAGAAAGAGGCAGGCTGATAAACAAGATGTCTTATCAGGAGACACAGCTACCTGCGTCAAGAAATGACTTTCTTACATGAGTTAATATTACTGTTACTCAGGGAACTATTATTTTTTGCACAAAAGGTTCACAAATTTTTCATTAGTAGTAAGTCAGAAGTTGGAGGAACCACCAGAAATGGTAACAGCACATATCAGTGTGCCCATCTGATATGGCTGGTGTGCCATATTTTGGAAACTTCCGGTTTCGAATTCAGACATGTGAAAGGATTTCTACCAATACTATTAAGAGACTACATACAAGAAATATACCTACATTTCTCTGAGTACAGAGCAAGGCCATTTCTGTAACTGATCTGGGTCAGATTTTCACAAAAGATTAGCTTTACGAGACCTGCAGAGCCACTGCCAGTAATTTTATCCACCCACATGAATAGTAATTGGCCAATGCAGAGCACTAAACAATCCCAGGATTATTTTATTATTATTTATTTAGACATGATATTATCATCTGGGATAAATTATATTTGTTTCACCTATATCAAGCACATTTTTATCATGACAATCTGCTTCTTTCTTGAAGTAATTGTACAAACAGTGGGATGAAATATTTATATTCAAATGTCAGAAAAAAAAAGACTTTGTCTTTCAAGGGAAGGCAACTACTTCTTTTTCAGATGCTTTCCCTGTATTCCCTCTTGCTGGTGAAGCAGACAAGAATGTAGTTAAAGCATGATCACAGGCTAGCTCTAACACAACTTGCAATAAGTTTTAGTGCTTCAGTTTTCAAAACATGCAATGTAAACATGCATCTGTCACTGCATGGCTGTTCTTGGGGCACACTGACATAAGTCATTTGTCAAAGTAACCCCCAAACTCACTTATACTTGATCAGAATGAGGTGAACCAGTAATTCAACATACAAGAAGAAATAAAGAAATGAAAAGTGCCTTAACTCAATTATCAGCCTCTTCTTGCAACTTCTGGAAATACGCTAAAAATCTTCACCCTGGTTCAACAGAAATTAAATTCTCTAAGGAATTCCAACACAGCACTCTCAGATTATCTTTTGTCTCATAAAGTTTCAGAATAGATACAATAGGGTTCCAGGCTGATTCAAATCACAAAGCCAGATATTAATTTTGGTACAAACTTTGGATGAGCCCTGCAAGACTTTATGACACCTTCCTTCACACGTGGAACTCTGCCACCAGTGCTTTTATCTCCTCTTTCACTCTGGCTGGTGTTATTAGTATCAGAAATGCTGTTTGGATGAAGAGAGGAAATGGAGATGTAGCTAATTTCTTAAGAGGTGGGACCATTAATCCTGTCAGAAGAATATTTGGATCCTAAGAAGGCTGGTAGCTGTCTATTATAGAAGAGGATGAATACTGTCTCCAAAGCCAAAGAAAGCCAACACCTCCACTGCAAAACACTCAGGTGTGACGTAAAGGCACCATCTTTGTGGAAAGAAGAAACCCATATCCTGGGAACACAGGGCACACCTTGTGCTTGTGTTAAGCAGCCTGTGCTGGAGAAGAGACTTTTAAACACAATAAACGTGGAGGGAACTGGTTAAGAAGAAACTATCAAATTTTAAAATGTGATAAATTTGATTTGAAAGGAGAGGTGATAGTGGCAGTATCATTTCTGAGCTGTCGTGCGAAGAGTCTGATGGTGAGATTAAAGCTGCACACAAAGTCAAAGTGGCAAGTGTACCCAAGGGCTCTGGGATCAGGATATCCCTGATTTCTGAGGCCCAAGAGGAACAGGACTGCTCATGAATGACTGGCTTTCTTCTCCTTGAGGTGTGCTTCACCAGCTGATGACAAGCTGCCAACATCAAATGTAAATGTAACTATGGGTGAGCAAATATTTATAAGATGCTTTTGTTATTCCATTGAGATCAAAATCAAGCAGAGAACCGGTGGGACAAACAGGCCAAACTGGTAAAAAAAAAAAAAAAAAAAAAAAAAAGGCTTTAAATAGGTAATGAAATACTCAGATTATGGACAGTTTTGCCTAGCGTCTCCTTACAGATGGGGAAAGTACAAGGATTTATCCTGATCACTCACCATGCAAACATAAAGAGGAAGAGGAAACAATCCTGTATTTTCAGAGTCCCTAGCTGGTCATTGGCACTTACAATACCATGTCATAGCTCTAAATCATTATTAGTTACTGTTTTTTTCTTTTTTTTTTTTTTTTTTTTTTTT